>SCLH01001693.1:86188-98874 GCA_004367855.1 Oikopleura vanhoeffeni
AATTAATTTTTTTTAAAATGAGCTCCAAATCGGCCGGAGGCCGATAAAGGGGGATTTTAAATTATTTTTTAATTTTATTCAAAAATGAGCCCCAAAACGGCCGGAGGCCGATGAAAGGGTATTTTATGTTAATAATATAATTTTGTTGAAAAATTAGCCCCAAATCGGCCGAAGGCCGATAAAGGAGGATATTATATTTTGAATTTTATTTTTTGGAAAAATAAGCCCAAAATCGGCCGAAGGCCGATAAAGGAAAAAATTATATTTCAATTTAATTTTGTTGAAAAATGAGGCCCAAATCGGCCGAAGGCCGATAAAGGGAGATATTATATTTTAAATTTAAGTTTTTTGAAAAATAAGCTCAAAATCGGCCGAAAGCCGAAAAAGAGAGATTTCATGTTTAATTTTTAATTTTGTTAAAGAATGAGCCCAAAATCGGCTGAAAGCCGATAAAGGGAAATATTATATTTTGAATTTAAATTTGTTGAAAAATGAGCCCTTAAGGGGATTGTGGGTGCTTCAAGCAATTTGCTGGGGAAAAATAAGCTCTTTTTAAAACTAAAATATCTTTTGTGAGAATTGAGTGAACGTTTATTTTTTCAATTGTATATCGTAGTCCGTAACCTTGAGAAGTCAAAAATTGATTCATTTTTAGAAAATATTATCACATCAACCTTTAAATGCATAAAACCTAATTGCTGGTATTTCTTTTCATTGAAGTATACCGTCATATCCACGTTTCCAAAAATCACATAATGCCGATATTATTGGTCAGAAAAAAATTCTCCACAATTGCAACCAAGCATATTTTATAAATTCATCATTATTAAACAACCTCAGAGGATGGTAAACGAAAAGGGGCTCATTTAAAAACCAATCTTAAAATCACAATGGATGAATTCTGGATGGCTGTTAAAGTTTTACCCCTATTTCTGTCTTTTAAACCTCTGTGATTTTATTTTCTTCTGAAATTAACAAAAATAAAAGTAAATTGATAACAAAAAATCTTCATTCGCCGAAAATTATTTTTGAAAATTCCTTGCTATAGTTAAATATAAGCAAAACGTAGATTATTTTACAAAAAAAAGTATACCTCACAAACGGTACATGCGATTTATTTTCTCTTTTTCATAAATCCTTCTCTATAATCTTATTAAACTTTTAAACCAAGGAAATTTTAATAATTTGTTTTATATTTCTCGCAATCACTATTTCATGCTGATTTAATGCGCGCCATTATTACATTGATTAGGCTAAAAATTGAAATATTGAAAAGGCGCAAAAATCTGAACAACTATCATATTGAAATACTTTCATTTAGAGAAACTTTTTCTTGCGAGTTGATTTTTTTGTATTCTGAAATGATACCATATCTAGAATTATTCTCTGTTTTTATGCAAGTCCGAAACGATATTTTTTGGAAATTTTCTAGAATATTGGTCAAAAGTTTCCAATTTTATTTTGGTCTGAATCTCCGTGAAAATTGATCACTAATGGGTTATTTTGTTTTTGATCATCTGTCATTATTCGGGCATTTCAGTTAGCAAGCGATTTCAATGTTCTAGAAAAAAATATCCAGAAATAATTTGGTGTTTTTTTTAATTGCAAACGATTCCCGAGGTGCTGGATGGTCAGGTGCAATTGAAAAAATACCGAATTTGCGACCGTGGTCGAAAATAACTACTGCACCCACAATCCCCTTAAGGTAGCTTTTTTTAGGTCAACCGCCCCTGTCCAGCAAAAACCGTAGTAGGTATGGACAACCGTTTTTTGCATTGAATAGCTGACAAAATATTAGCCGATGAATTTTTTTTCGGTTTCCGCNNNTTTATCGGCCTTCGGCCGATTTGGGGCTCATTTTTCGAAAAAATTAAATTCAAAATATAATATTTCCCTTTATCGGCCTTCGGCCGATTTTGGGCTCATATTTATAAAAATTAAATTAAAATATAATTTGCCCCTTTATCGGCCTTCGCAGATTTGGGGCTCATTTTTCAACAAAATTGAATTCAAAATATAATATCTTCTTTTATCGGCCTTCGGCCGATTTAGGGCTCATTTTTCAAAAAATTAAATTCAAAATAGAATATTTCTTTTTATCGGCCTTCGGCCGATTTGGGGCTCATTTTTCAAAAAATTAACTTTAAAATATAATATCTCCATTTATCGGCCTTCGAACGATTTGAGGCTCATTTTTCAACAAAATTAAATTCTAATATATTTTGCCCCTTTATCGGCCTTCGGCCGATTTGGGGCTCATTTTTCAACAAAATTTAATTCAAAATATAATTTCTTCCTTTATCGGCCTTCGGCCGATTTGACGCTCATTTTACAACAAAATTAAATTCAAAATATAATTTATTCCTTTATCGGCCTTCGGCCGATTTAGGGCTCATTTTTCAACAAAATTAAATTCAAAATATAATTTCTTCCTTTATCGGCCTTCGGCCGATTTGGCGCTCATTTTACAACAAAATTAAATTCGAAATATAATTTTTTCCTTTATCGGCCTTCGGCCGATTTGGNAAAAAATTAAATTTAAAATATAATATTCACATATATCGACCTTCGGCCGATTTTGGGCTGATTTTTAACAAAATTAAATTCGAAATATAATATCGCCTTTTATCGGCCTTCGATAATTTATTTCTATTTTTTAAAATTGGCTGAAACGCCCGCAAAACCATTTTTTTTCGAAATGTTTTTGNCATCAAGTCATCAAACATCCTCTCATCAAACAAGTCATCAAACATCCTCTCAAATTCTTGCACCATAAAATTCCTTGTATTAACTCCCTAAAAAATTTGGGAGTATATTGACTATTTCTGTCTCAAGGAGGTAGTTTTCACCGATTTATTTGGCTTAACATTGAAAACAATTTAAACCGACCAAACAAAATCAAGGTGAGCCGGCGATCGTCAAAATATATGTACTCCTGCTAGTGAGCGGAAAACGGGTAAATTTCCCGGATTTTAGATCAACTGAGGATCTCATAGTTAATCTTCAATTTTTTCTGGCTAATTGTGATTATTTTGAAACTTAATAGATTATTAATGATTATCTAAGCTATCTTAAAAACATATCTTAAAACTTCTATTCGATATCTTGATCAGAATAGTTAATGACTCTCAAATTAAATGAATTGCATTCAAACTACTATCAAAAGATTCGGCGTGGTCAACTTTTTAATGGAGGTATTATAAACTATGCGCAATTTATGTTCACACGAGGCGTTAAAGAGTGAATCTGATATCAATATTTTGAAATTATGTATCAGAAAATCATAAAAATCACTATCTTTTATACGATGATCAAAATTTGTCTGATAAAAATAAATATCCTTTAATTCAATGACAATCTATAAACTTTACCATTTTGACGTTCTCTATCAGGAACACCTATTTTCCGATGGACTTGCGACTTCCATTGACTGTTTTTTATCCGATTTTTTAGTATTTTTTTTCAATTTTTGCCAAATTTTTTAGTGAAAAGTCTCCCCTTAAAATCAGTAGGACTGACAAACCGATTTTTTCGGTGAAAAGTGGACTTTATTAATAAATGGATTTTATTTATAAATCAAAGTGGAATATTTTTCTGTAATTTAAAATGTCGACTTAACAGGGCATTCATCCTTTTATTACTGAGTTTAATTAATAAAAAATTGCATTCATATATAAATAATATTAAATAAAATTTATTATTTCAACTTCAAGAAATCTCATTAAAGTATGTCAGAAAAAAGTAATCTCAATTAATGGATTCATAAATCATAGCAAAGGTGCGTTTCGAGGAAAAATTAATAGATTCATGGTTGTTTTCTGATCATTTTTTATCTTCTCAGGAACTTCTGGGTATATCTATAATTGAGAAAGAGTGGATTTTTTAGCAAATCAAGCCCAATAGTAGCATGATTTTCTTAAAACAACAATTTTTCTTCAATTATCGATATGTGTATCGGTTAAGAAGTGTTTATCCCTGATTTGTCTTTCTGTATTATGTTATAAAAATGCACAAAATTCATTGAATCTTCATGATCAGCTTCTTGGTCAACTTCGAAGAATTTTTCATTTTCAAAAAATTCAAATTCTGATGATAAAATGTTTTGGTCTCAAGCGCTAGAACAGCTGTCTGATAATTTATTAATAAAACAATGGAGTATGTGATAAAAATACAACTTACTGTGGCTCAAACCACCCAAAACGACAGTTTTCTGTATTTCTGAGGGTCTTTTAGTGTGAAAATTGAAAGAGTACTTTTCTGCTTTTATCATTTTACAGATATTGGAGATTTCATATAGTTGTTACATATTATTGTATGTAGGAAAGAAATCTTTAAAAAGTCTTTCTAGGCAAAATAACCCCCTAAACTAAACTGCAATTGCTGACGACTGAGTTATTCCTGTAAGTCACAAAAATGCAACAATAACGACTACTTTTTAGAGTATTGTTCGACCTCTGTGTTTAAAAACACAGCAGCTCACCGTGTTCACTTCAAACCCGACCTGTGGAAGGTCCTTGAATTGTGTCAAATTAAGCTAGGAATTTCGAAGCAAGCGTGAATTTAAAAAAGTGCAATCGATATAAAAAAGTGGGAGAGACTTATGGGGGTTGTGGGTGCTGAATCTTCGAATTATGCAAACAATTCAAATTGGCTTTTATGTACTTGAATTGTAGTTGAATTGTTGACCGCCGATTTAATTTGGTGCTTGTTTATAACTGCTTGATTTTTGTTCTTCATCACTGATGAATCATCAGGATAAAAAATTTACATGCTGCATACAAACGTGATGAAATTGGCAGGGGTGGTATTTCAGTAAAACACCAAGAATTCGAGGTTTTTATATTTTCAATTTTTGGTCAAACTTTCTCGAAAACTGATGAAAACAGAAATTCTCCATTGTTGTAAAAAATACATTACAGGGGGGCCAATATTGCCGAAAGTTTTTTGGCTAAAAAATTCGGAAATATGGAGAACTTTCGGAATATGGGAACAGGAATCAATAATTTCGGTCGAAAAATAAAATGCGTAGGCGTGGGAAAAAAATTCTAGGCTCTCACAAAATTAATTTATAATTCTGAAAATTCAACGCAAAATTGAGCCTAAGAGTTTCGGAAACATTTGACAATAGAAAATAAAATTCAGCTCTGGAAAATAAGAGAATCGAATTCAAAAAAGACAAATAAAAAACCGGCAAAATTTTCTGTGATCTTTATGATATACATGTTTGCGAAAAAACGGTTCGAAATGTAGTCAGAGATAAAGAAAAGATTAAAGCTTCGGCGAACCTTCAAATTACTCTCGAGAAAAATCTGCGAAATACAGATGAAATAGAATTAATGGACTATCTGGATGCGAAGCCTACTGCGCCTTTTACACCACGCGTCATAACTTTGAGAAAGTGACCAATGAAATAGCGGGATTCTTGAATTTAGTCGACAATCGAGTATTCTTATTGGACACTGGCTCATAGTTATGACGTGTGGTGCAACAGGCGCAGTAGAGATCATTTTCGATATACGAGTTCGCTGATATAAATCACTAAATTATTGAAGCTGTTTTTACAGATTTGAAAGATTCGGAATATTCCAGACAGTGAGCGAGTGCTAAGTTCGGCAAAAAATGGATTCGCCGGTTCCTGAGAAACTATGGGCACGCGTTCCGGAAAAACACTGGATCATTGGCTGTAGTTCCGAAATGGAGATTGAAAATGGAAAGAGAAAGACTGATTAAGGGGGTAGCGGTCTCATAAATGTACTTTTGTACTCCACTTTATCAGAATACTAAACTACTTCGAAACTTTTGAAACTAGCCATTTGGTAGATCTATCCTTAATCTACAAAAAATTAATTGGAATAATTTTTGGCCGACCCTGGTGACCACCATGTAGCAAATTCTCGAAGACCTAATCAAAATTTGAAAATCTATCTCCTCCTAGAGCTCGCATACGATTTCACTCAAAGATAGCATGAACCACGGAAACACTTTTGGTTGTAATGTGATCGAAGGGTTTTTGAATGTCCAACTAGTTTTTTCTAGAACTGCAAAAAACCGCCTACTTTCAAGATTTTCGCTATTGAAAATCTATCTCCTCCTAGGTTACATTTCAGAATGCAGTATGAATTTGGGAAAAGATGGAGAAATATGTTTTTGTTATTATAATGGAGCAGAATTTTTAATTTTTTGTTGAATTCTGGAGAATCGCCTTTTAGTAAACCGGAAGTGAAAACTCGAAAATAAAAGTCGTCTGATTTAGTTGAAAGTACCATCAAATTGAAGTGGTCTTGGGTGATGCCGAGAAGAAAATCTGCTTACAGATTTTTGATATTATGAGTTTTTATGGTCGAAAATTGGGTTTCAATATTTTCCAAAAGAAAATACTCAGAAAATTCTGGAAAAAATGGAAATTTCGAAACTTTTTTTTAATTTTTTCATGTTTTTTACAATAAGTTTATGCTTTCTGATTGTTCCCTAGCAATTTCGTGCTATTTTTACACCCCAATACCCTAAAAAGAGTGCGACCGTACACCCCTTTAAGGGGTATACGACTCTGATTTATAAAGGGCTTAGAGGCATTAAAAATGCTCCAAATTGATACGGGTGATGATTAAGTGTATCTAAGAACCAAATCATCAAAAAAAATTCGAAATTTCGCATTTTTTCGATTTTTTGCTACAGTATGTTTTTAAAAGATGAAGTTAAAATAACGTTTGCTCGAATTTGACCACTAAAACTTCAAAATATCGACTTGACGTAAGCAACTTTTCTCATCAGTGTCACTGGCTTTTTTGAGCCTCTTTCGAAAAAAATCGAAGCAACTTTTTTTTCGGAATTTTTCCGGGGGAAATGACCAAAAAAATATATTTCGGTTTTGGCTCGAATTGCAAAAAAAAAAGCTTTTCTATCATCTTTATTTTTCTGGGAACTGATGTAAAATTTGACCCATTTTGCAATATATCCTCGGGAGGAGATAGTTGGAAGTCTGAAAATTCCGAAAAATCGTCGGTTATTATTTGCGTTTTAGACTTGTTCAGTCGCCGGATCGAAAAAAGCTCTCTATCAAAACTTTATATCTACCGTTACGTGATTGTGAAAATTTGAGGCTCAATTTGATTATACCGTCTGGAGGAGGAGATTAGATTTTCCATTTTTAAAAGTGTCACTTGTTACGTGACTGTACTATTGGTTTGTATATGCGTCAAAAAATTAATTTGTGATGTACTTTTTCGCAAGATTCAGGCTAGATTCTACAATCGCAATTTCGGTTTTTCCATGAACTGTTAGTTTTCAGTATATTTCACCAAAGAAACATGTCAATCGAGAGTCGTTATCCCCCTTAAGTCCGGTGTTAACTCAAAATAAGAATTGCCATTTTATTGGAGGTAGGTCGCAGAACCATTCTTTGGATCGAATGCAGGACGTTTTCACGATCCGATCAGGTATTTTTGTTAAGACACTAACAATTAGCAAAAAATATTTTCGGCAATATGGGCACTTAATTCTAAATTTTTGACAATTTCCCACTTTCGGCAATATTGGCACATTCGGAAATATGGGGAACTTTCGAAAATATGGGAACAGGAATTATTTTAGCTAAAAATGATGATTTTGCGTAGGTTAAATTCGGAAATATTGGGCAGTAGCTATTGCCCCCCCCCTGTATTTGATTTTTTGCCGATATAACTCAAAAACAAATAATGAGAAAACAACATTCAAATAGTTTGTGGTTTTTGCAAAGTCTTATAATTTGTTTTGTAATATGTTGAAAAATGCGAATGTATTTATACATTTGAAAGTTCAAACAAGCTGAAATTAAGCATATTTTTAAATTGGTCCCTGGTTATGAAAAGAAAGATTAACAATTGAAAATATTAATAACAGTTATCTTCATGGTTCGAATATTTGAATGTATTTACTCCAGCAATATTAACAACGTTAAAGCCATTTCAAATTGCTTCCAGTTAGCTAGATTTTACACCCACAATCCCCTTAAGGGGGTGGTCTGAGTGATTTCTGACATTTTGGAGGCTTGGTACGGCTAAACTGATGACGGTAGAACATTTCTCATCAATGCATATAAACGATCTATCCTTGATCTCGCGATTCCATTAGACAGTTCAGTACCACTTCCGGTTTTTTATGTATTCTAGGATAAATATAGCACTCATCGACAAAAGCTCAACTACAAAGTTTTGTATACGTTTTGTAAACCGACTAAATAAAGGTCAAACCTTAATAGTACTGCATTGCCGTGCGATAAAGGTAACGAGAGCGCACATATATTGTTAACGTTAGTTTATTCTAAAATGCACAGTAAACGTTAACAGAGAAAAGAAAGGCTTAATATGATTAAGCGGGACCTAAGATTAGGACTTCCTAAAAGGTAGCCAACCTCTTAAGGAGCTTCTGCTACCGACCGACCTTTTCCACTATAAAGTCGGCCAGTAGCCCTATTCCTCAGCCCCTAAGCTCAGCTGGAAATATACGTCAGCTGAGCTAGTAATTAACGTTAGTTAGNTGGAGGCTTGGTACGGCTAAACTGATGACGGTAGACCATTTTTCATCAATACACATGAAAGATCTATCCTTGATCTTGCGATTCCATTAAACAATTAAGTACCGCTCCCACCAACCATCTGGTTAACCGCGGTTAAACACGAGTCTCTCAGCTTTTATCAAAGAAACAAAAATCCTAGAGCTTATATCGGAAAGTTTTGAGATTTGGTGGGAATCTGGAAAAATTTCTGCATTTTAGTGAATGGGAGCTATTTTTGTCGATTTTTTGCCGAATAATGGTGTTTTTTCGACGTTTTGATACAAGGTTTTTTCTGTGGAAATGCCAGAAACGTCATTTACGGAATATAACAAGCCCAAGGGTCGACGAACATAATAAAAAGTACTTTTTTGAATTTCGGCCTGATTGGCTGTAATCGACAAAAAAGTGCGCGAAATCGACAACTTTGAACATAAAAGTGAAAGTTAAAAAATCTGAATGGTACCAAATGGTCTCATTTTCAACACAAACAGTACTAGACCGCAAAACGAAATATTTATAGAAAAACCCTATTTTTTCCTAGAATCGGCTGTTAAAATAGCTCTTATTCACTTAAATTCAGAACATTTTCCGGATTCTCACCAAATATCAAAACTTTCCGATATAAGCTCTAGGATCCTTGTCACTTTTAAAAAGCTGAGGAACGCGTGTTTAACCGCGGTTAACCAGATGGTTGGTTGGGTGGTACTGAATTGTCTAATGAAATCGCGTGATCAAGGATAGATCTTTCATGTGGTTCAAGTATCAAAATAGTTGTAGGGTACGCACAGGGAAACTTAATAGTGAAAAATAATATATTTTAACATTATTTTTATATATTTTCATATCATTTTATAATTATTTTTATAAATTATCATATGTTTTTCAATTATTTTTGTAAGTTTTAAAAGGAGAGAGATAAAAAATTTTTTTTTGGGGAGGAATTTTTTTTTCTCCCAAAAATAAAAATTTTAAAAACCCTTGTTTTTTTTTTTTTTTTAAAAAAATTAATTTTTTTGAAAAAAAAATTTTTGAAAAAAACTTTTTTTTTTTCGAAATAAAGGAAAACCAATTTTTTTTTTTTTAATCTAAAACCACAAACTCGTTTCTGAAAGTTTTTTTTTTTTAGAAAAAAAAAATATGAAAATTTTGGCCAAATTGTTGCCCCCGTCAGGAATTAAAACCCAGAATAAATTAATTTTAAAGTTGTCTAGAATTTGTAAAGAAAAATATATATTTAAAAAACTCTTCAAAAATATGTCAAATTGTCCCTCTAAAAATCTGTTAAAAAATTTAACAATTTTTCTCCGAGAATATGAAAATTTCTTTAAAATTCGCGACAAATTTTCTTTGAACCGATTCAAAGTCAATTTCTTACAAATTTTAATTGCGAACATTAATTCTCTTTATCGCTTCGTCGAATCAGGTAATTTTTTTTCCAAATTTGAAAATAAGATACATAAAATTTCTTCTGTTTGAAATTAAAAAACATTCAAATGTCCCCTTATCGGCTTGACCTCTAAAAAATTTCAAATATAACTTCTAATCTTACATTATTAAGAAAAAATGAATCCAAAGAGCCGAAGGTGAATAATAGGAAATTTGATCAAAAAATGTTAAATTTATTGAAAATGGTGCAAAAATAGAAAAACAGAAAGCCACATTCGGCGAACGCGATAACGATGAATTAATATTCTCGTGTCTCTTATTTTTTGATTTCAATCAAGTCCAAATAGGAAAATTCCTGAATAAACGATAGTTGATAAATCATATATTCAAAATTGACGATCCCGCGAGGCCTTCTCGAATTCGCGTTCGAGTCACTTTTTGACCAATTTAGAAGCTTCGAAAAGAAGTGCAACTACACGAACGCGAACCGAGGGGCTGGGGATCAACCGTGAAGAGTTGTTTTTCAGATGCACAAGTTTGTGGGATATCTACTCTCAATGATTCAAAAATACTTCGTTAACTCAAAAATACGACAGCCGCTTATGGGGAGTGGAATGTGCTGATTGAGCTCTTCCAAGGTGATTTCCGCGCAAACTAGGTCAAAGGGGATATTCCAAAAACAATTTGTACTAACAAACCACCTCGCGGTAATTTGAACTTGACAGAAGTCTGATACTATCCCACTTACGTGGCCGACCAGCCACGCTTTAAATAAATTCTAAAAGACACGAGTTCTACCTACCCTTTCAATTCATTCATGTTGTATTATTTGTTTGTCAGGCTCCGGACAAAGCCTAACAAATAGTCAAAAGCGGCTTGTTTAAACAATTTTGCTTTTAGCGTCAAAACGCGAAAAAACCAAAAATTTTGAAATGGTCATTTTGGAGGCTCAGGCAAAAGCTAATCTCCTCACCAGGTTGAGAGATAGCAGTTTCGACTTCCATCTGCATCTGAAAGCACAAGACTTGATTAACCAATGGAAGACCAGAGAGTTTTGAAAATTGCTCGGTCCTCTGGGACCATGTCAACTTGTTCATTTTAGCCAAATTGTTAAAATGGTCAGTTTTGGGAGCTCAGGCAAAAGCTACCCTCCCACAGTTGAAGATACAGTAGAATCATACTGCAATCTTGAAAGCACAAGACATTGTTTTGACTAATGTACAGAATTTTTTTTTTGAAATTTTGGATCGGCGCGTCTGGGGCATGTCAAATTGTTTATTTTGAGCCTAATTTGACAAAATTTAGAAAAAAACCCTTTTAAAGAATTTTGGTGCATTTAAGCTCGTAGCGTCAAAAGAAAACAAATTACGCCAACTTTTCAATTAAATCAAATAGAATCATAATTTTAGTTCTTCGGTTGTTGGCCGCCGAAAGCGAATTAAAAGACAAAAGCCATTTGCATTATTGTTAGGTTCTCGTCCGGAGCCTGACACAAAGAAATAATTAGCAAAATGAGAAAATTGAAGGATAGTACGAACTGCGTGTCTTAAGAAGCTTTTAAAAGCGTAGGTGATTGTATCAGATACTGTAGCTCAAAATTAACCGCGACGGTGGGTTGTTATAAACAAATGCTTGTTGGAATAGCACCTTTGCTAGTTTGGCGGAAATGACCTGAAGAGGTCTCAAATCCAACGACACCCCACTCCTTAAGGAAGGTGCAAGTACATCAGAGCTCTGATCACTCCCCCTAGGAGCTTATCGATTTCGATCACCGATCCGATCAGCAAATTTCCAATCGGCCTCCGATTCCGATCACTTTGTTCCATGCTCGGTCCGATCCGATCAGCAAAAATTGAGGCCCGAAATTTCCGATCCGAATCCGAATCGGATCACCGATCAGCAAAATCTGGCTCGGACCCCCGTCGCCCTGGTTCGACCTTTGTTTCGAGAGCTCTCTAAACAGGCGCGACTGGCGCGAGCACAAAAAATCAGGTAAGTCCATTGAAAGTAACCGCCTCAACGGCGCATTTCGCCGTTCTGATTTTCTCACAGAGACAAATTAATCACAATATATGCCACAAAAAATATCGAATATCTGACGGAGGTCAAAGACGAAACGCTAAGTGATTGGCAGGGGATCCCTATCTTAGATATATCCCGTATTTTTCCTCTTTATTTCTATCTGCCGTTATCGACCCTTCCAGTCCCAGCTGCGAGGAGCAAGGCTTATTGTTCGCCCAGCCTAATTCAACATTCTACAACCCCACAACCCCCTTAAGTGATGTCCATGCTGATTGTCTGTAATCTGCTGGGTATTTTTCAAACTGCTTTCTTACAGTCTATATACTTCTGTTTTGGATGTTTAAACTTTTAAAAAGTAGAAAAAATTGGATGTGGTTCGAGGAACACTTGTTGTATAAAATTAGATAAATAAATCATTTTTTGATTCGTAACAAACTCGGTAAATCAAGATACGAAACAATTTTTGAGTCGTGAATTTTCTGCCCCAGTCAGTTCAAAAACTCGCGAGATAATTGAAATTATTTTGATTCCAAATAGTTCGAAAACTAATTAGTCGTCAAATCTGTTGCGAAGGAAAGTTTACGTCAGGTCATCGTAAAAGGAAAAAAACTGGTTTCGTAAATTTGCGCTATAACTGGCTTATTTGATTTAAATTTTTTGTTTTAGCAGAAAAGATTCACCGCATAAAGGCCTAACATATGCTGCAACACAATTTTGGTCATTTTGAGTGTGTCATTGTTTATCA
>SCLH01001693.1:98895-116080 GCA_004367855.1 Oikopleura vanhoeffeni
TTTGTAATCACTGTTAAACGTTTTAACTGTGCAATTAAAATGTGTTATCAAATAAAAAATCAACATTAATCAATACCAAAACATTTTTTACATTTTCTCCAATCCAATTATTATTTTTACATTTTATCTTTTTACATTTTATCTTTTTACATTTAACCCTACACAAATGTTGTTTTTTTACATTTTACCCTTTTACATTTTGCACTGAACAAAAAGTTTTTTTTACATTTTATCTTTAAGTTTTTACATTTTCCCTTTTTACATTTTACCCTTAAAAAGGGAAAAATGTAAAATTTTTACATTTTGTCATTTTTACATTTACCCCCTGACCCTGAAGTATCTCATACGGTTCGTTCTGTGGTGAAAAAAAGTGCAATCTGATGAAACGCACCTAAAACAACTAACCTTAAGCCGATTTGATTCTGGAGGAAGAAAGCCTTCGGACGTCTAAACGCAGTTGTAAGGGAGTGCGGAAGTTTTTCTGTAATCATTTTGATACATGTGTTGTTAGATGTTGATATTTGGCAGTTGTATCTGGGCAGAAAGGTCTTAATTTTTCGTCTTTCTATAACTGCTGTTTTTCGGGACAGAATTTGGGTCATTATTTGTTTTTTGAAATGTTTAGAATTCGGATTGTAAGTTTGGAGCATCTTCTTATTATGTTCGAGCTATAGTAGCGTGTTTTCGAACTAGGCTGCTTTGTGTGTTTCACGCTATGCGTATATTTTACATTTAGTTTACTCTTCGACTCAATGCTAAATTTTCGGGAGGCCATTCACATGAAAATGAGTATACTCAAAACGCAATTGGCAGTATCAATGAATATTACTCCTTTCTGTTTTGTGTTTAGATGATGGGTAACAAAATGTTGGTAAGTTATTTTGATACTACGCGGAAGCAAACGTGAGTTATCAATGCAAAATCCGGGAGAGAAGTATTTTCATTTTGCATTGATAAACAAGTTTTTGGGCTAGGGTTCTACCATAGTCGGCTGATTGTAAATCCAGATGCGAAATAGGGAGATTATATGTCGTTTTTTTAGCGAAGGGTTGCTTTTATCATCCAATAGAAGGAAAAGCATGTTTATTTTTGGATTCGTCTAGTTTTTTTGGGTAGGTACTATCTCACTAGAAAATAATCGTTGTTTAAGTGATCACGAATTTTAACAAATATTCTATGAAGCAGCATTTCACATTTCGCAGCTAATAGTAAGCTGGATGCCTTTAGTTTGCGTTGCCTTGGAACGGATTAACATGGTTAAGTTTGAGCTTTAGGAAAACTAGATTTCGCAAGCAAATATGGGATATGCGGTATTTTTATAATTCGAATATTTTTAATACTTTTTTATTCGAAATCAAAACAAAGCACGTTAACAAATTATACATATCTCTTCAAAATGTACATTGTATCAAACAGTCATAAATCCATTATTTCCAAAGGAAATGCAAACGTAAGAATCTGAACACAAAAAGATATGCTTTGGAACGCAAAAACAACTGTTTTTTTAAAATTTGTAATTTTTTCAGCAAATATTAACAGCCAAAAAAAATAAAGTTCCAAAAACTTTTAAAATTTCTGCAAATATTTTAAAACAAATTAGAAATAAATTCCAAATTAGAGTGTTTATCAAAATAGAGGAAAAGTTTCAAATGAAAAAACTTCAAATCAATTGAACCATAACGTGTTAAGATATCATTCTGACGGTCAGAATCTATATTCCCTTTTTAAGGGTGGCATCGACTCGCGCAGACTGGAGTCAATTTAACCTTACGAAATTAAAATTCAGTTGGCTTACTTTTTTTCTGCTTAATTTCGGTTTAGCTGAACTAGAATAAATGTGAATCTACTTATAAAAAATAATTTTTTGCCTATTTTAGCGGAGATTTGAGTTCCGAACTTTATTTTTTTGAACTCGTAAAATTTTCAAAAAAATCTGCAAGAGCATTATGAAAATTTTCCGCATTTTTTGTCCAAAAATTTTTTCTGATCGTCTTTTTTTGAAATCTATGATAAAAACTAAAAAAATAGCCACTTTAACTTTTTTCATGCATGTCTACATATTTCTGACTGCTGTTTGGAAAAATTCAAGTTAATATTGTTTGAGTCTTTTTTTGTCGACTTGTTTTAGAAAAAATTATATAAATTTTCCGCAAATCAAGTCCAAAAGTTTTTTATTAGCGGTTTTTATTTGAACTCTCCATAAAAAATCAGCCATAATCACATATTAAATGTTGTGGTATCTATTTAAATATCCGTATGTTCAACTAATGAGTTGGTCGCGCGATTTTCATTTCTAAACTATCGATGAAATTTTAACACTCATCTCTCGTCTTTTGCCGCGCACACTGACATTTCGTTGCAAAGATACTTATTTATGATAAAGAAATAATAAAAAAAGATAAGTTTCTTCAAAAATTTTGAATTAAAATTGCTGATAACTTCGCCAGAAAAAATTAAAGATATATATTTCATTTATTTATTATAAGCAGAAAACGTAATGCGGTTTGTTTTAGCTAGTTTTGAGTTAGACGTTATCTTATTAAATATTCAAAAATGAATATATTATGAAAAGTTGAATTAATATATTTTTAAATTAAACAGAATACAATTATTATATTTCCATTTAATCTTCATGGTCTTCTTCTTCTTCGACTTCCCAGTATTTTCCGTCTTCAAAATATTCATATTCTGATAAATGTTCGATCAGTGGGATTCTAAGAATCATGCCTGTTAATGATCCAGTAACAATAGCAAGACCCAGAGTACAGAGGAGAGCGAAAAGTTGGTTCATCCACTGTCCTTGACCTTAACAAATATAATTAGTTTCAAAGTTCCTCATATTTCTTTTCATTCTTAAAATAGAAAAAATTGTATTATGAAAATTATGAAATCTTCATCTATATTTTTTGATCAGTTTTTAACTAAATCAGCGCGCAGCGCTCTAAAATTGAATTTTTGAAATAAATTAATGAATTTGTGACCAGTCTATTCAACACGTTATATTTAGTATAACCGCTTGTTATTTTCTCTTGCGTCAAGGCAAAGAAAACGAGTGTTTGCGTAACTTATTCTGTCGCTGACTAAATGTTCATCACTTAGACCACTGCACTCCCAAATTAACGAATCGTCTTTTTAAACAAAGAAACATACTACAAAATTAGGGCCAATAACGTTGTTAAAAGATGTTTGATAAGGGTTTGCTGAATATCTCAAGTAAGGTTGAACTCTGATGAAAATTTCAAAAATTATTCACTTATAAAGAACAAATATTTGGGCTGATTGAATATTTTTTGTTCGAAATCGATCAAAAATCAAATAAGACCTGATTCCAGTGTTCAAATTTTTATTCACTCAATGCCGTATTAATTCAACATAAATTAATAAAAAACTTATAAAAAGTATCTATTATAAAAGAATAAGAAGTTTCTGTTGAAATTATTATTGCTCCTGTCAAAAAAATATCCCGAAGCTCTTAAAAATCCACAAAGCTTTGAATTAACACTCAGTTTTCAGACTGTCTTATAAATTTGAAAATTCACCTGTTGATCTTGCAACTTCGTAAGGTTGGTCGCTGTTAAGAGCGCAAGTAACAATAGAGATGATGGCGGCGAGAATAGCTGGCATGCCGTGGAGATTGTTGACACCACATGTATCATGAAGGGAAATTTTTTCGGCAAGGAATGGCTGAAAAAACAGTCAGGAGGGATTATATTTTTGAACAGTAAGAGGCGATTAATTATTTGAAGAAGGTCATATTTTCAAATTGCTTAACCCCCTCACACCCAAACGCCATTCGTGGACGCTGAGATTTTTAAATTCTTTAAAACGAGATAAAAAATAATAACTCCACAGACTTTTAATTCAAGATGTGTCATAAAAGTTCGCAATTTTTTTTCTAGTAATGGTTTTAAAATTTCGCTTACGACTGTAGTTCAAAACGATATTTTTTCCCCTACTTTTTTTAAGATTTTCCCTGATTCCGTAAAAAAATTCAAGCCGTTTAATACGACACTTAAAATAAAATTCCTGAGGTTGGACTAGATTAGCCAAAATTACTGAGGCTGCTCTTGGAACTATTTATTTTTTTTCTCTTGGTCTTTATTGAGAGTTTTATTTTTTCTCAAGTAATTTCTCTATAAACTCAAAAAAAAAAAACCACATAATTGCCCGCGAATTAAATTATTTTTTAAATGAATCCCCGTTTGATTTAGTTAAAATTCAAAGCTTTTGTAGAATTAAGACCGAGTTATCAAGCCTTAACAAAACTGACCCAAAATACTCAGGTTTCTGCTCCTATTTAGTGCTGAACAACTTGATCTAATAAATTTATTTTCATCCTCCAAAAAATTAGTGTTGACTTACAATTTTCGAAATGTATTTTTTCGCGCACAGGAAAAAAGGAGTTATCAATGTTCCAGCACTAAGTTTGAAGAAAGATATTTTAAATCAGAGAACAGATTCAGAAAGCCAAGGTTCGAGTTATTTATATACAGTTTGTCCCCCCTTGGAAGCCCCCCCTTGGAAGCTCTGCACCACTTAAATGGTGCTGAAAAATTTAAAATAACGATTTAAAATAAGTGCATTTTTATTATAATTTATCTTTGGTCATTCGAAGCCGACGAATTTTTTCGGTTTTTGAGATTTTTTCAAAACTCTGTGAAAAGTGACTTTTTAGTCCCGTATGCGAAAAATCACTGTCTTTTTCTTTATTAATATAATGATATAAAATAATTTTATTTCATTTTAATGTAAAACACAAAAATACTGCAATAAATTATTAAACAAGAAAAAAAAAGTCCGCTGGTTATCATGAGAGTTAAAATCCATTCAACTGATCTCTCAGAGCAGTGTTACTTTTGAATGTAATTTGTCATACGACTTTATCGGATGTACCGGTTCATCAAAATTCACCGATAAAGTACAGCTTCCGGTACCGAATAATTTGAGTTCACTTAAAGGTGCGCAATCATTAGTTTTCTGGAGACGTATTGTCAAATAGGTGTATTGGGTGACCGCAAGGTGGCGCTAGAGGCGAATTTATAATATCACTTCCGGTTTTCACTCAAATTCTCAAAATCACAAAAATCGAGGAGTCGACAAAACTCAGTTATAAATTCTCTAAAAATACAGCTAATTAAAGGTATACATTTTTTACTTCCAAAATGTATTATTTCAAATCGTCTATTCAAAAAATTATAAAAACCTTAATGAATTGGTATCCAGTTGTAGAAAGAAGGCCGGCAATAAATCCAATAATAAGAGCTCCATAAGGTTGAACAGACATATCCGCAGCAGTACCCATAGCTACACCTCCAGCTAAAGTGGCGTTTTGAATATGTTCCATTGTGATTCGTCGTTTTGGGTTGAACATAATCGAAAAAATAAAAGTTGAAACACAGGCTGCGCAAAGGGCCAAATAAGTGTTTACGACGGCGTAGTGTCGGTCGACATCGCTACCGGGGGCTGAGTTAAATGATGGCCAGAACATCCACAAGAAAACGGTTCCAATCATGGAGAAAACATCGGAGTGATATTCAGCACCTTAATTATAAGCTCGATAAAATTCATTTAAATTGCCAGGATTTATTTCCTCGAACGAAGTGAATTATGATCGCCACAATCTTGAGAGACAATCTATTATGAAAAATAATTGATACCTTTTCATAAGTTCATGTTCCTAGTTCAAAGTTCAAATACAGTTCATTCTATTTATGAAAGCCTCAAAAACATGTCAAAAAGTATTTTATTATTTTTTTCATGTAACGCCTTGAATCATTATGGTTTCTGAAATACGAAAAAGAGCAAAAATTAATAACGTTTTTGATTGTCACATTTAACAATTCTACAGCCTGAGTTTTCTCGTTTACGGCGTTTTTTAAGTCACCGGTTAAAATTAAACTGGATTATATTTCTAAAATCATAGCATGATAAGAGTACAATACTTATCATGGAAACATCATTTTGTGCGGGTTTACAAGTGATAATAAGGAGCTCGCGCAATAAACTTTCTGTTCATTGCGTAGATTAAAAAAGCGATCGCATCGCGATGTTCCTAAAATTAGGATTGTATCATTAAAAACTTCTATATCAAATAGACCAAACGCTCAAAAAGTTCGAATATATCCCCTATTCACACTTTTGTGAATATCCCGGCCGTACTACTTGAAAACACACTACGTTTCCTAATCAGGGCCGGGATATTCACAAAAGTGTGAACAGGGGATATTAGTGCAGATGCGTACACTGGTTTTAGAAGTTTAGACATTCAGAAATAATTAGACCCAATAACGTTGTTTGTAAAAGGGACTTGTTTGCTCAATATTTGAAAGTTGGGTTGAAATTTTTTCTTAATTCGAATCAAACAAAATTTTTAAATAATGTCGTTTTTCGTCATTCGAATTCGAAAAAGTCATTAAAAAATATTTTTAATTCAAAATTAATAAAGTCATATTACACAAAGTTACATTTTATGAAAATTTGAATATAAAAAGAGTCATATTTTGAAAGTTTCATTTTTTGAAAATTTAAATTTGAAAGGAGTCATATTCCAAAAAAAATCCAAAACATAAATTACTTACTTTCAGCAGCATTGTCCATTTGTCCGTCTGGTTTGTAGATGACGCGTGCAACAGCAAGACCAAAATAGGCACCAAATGCGTGAATGACCATGGAACCTCCAATGTCACTGACGCTCAAGTAGTTGATCAAGATAAAAGCATTAATCTAAAATTAAACATTTGTCATAGTCTTGATTTTTGTGTCAATATTTTTGAGATTATGATAAATATAACTACCGTATAATGACACCGATTTTGTCATAGCGACTTTTTATCTTGAAAAAGCTCCAATTATTTTTAATTTGCTAATTATTGAACCATCCAAATATATAGAAAAATGAAAAAAACTTTAGCAGTGGGTTTTTCACGTTAATTGTTTTTTTTTCAGACGAAATCGACCTTTGCCTTATCAAATTATACGAAATATTCATATTTTGCATAGAAATATCGTTTCTACGGGTTAATAGTAATTCGCCGAATAAACCATCAATTTATAAAAGATAAAGACAACTTTTCTGAAAAAATTTCGGTCCTTCGTTCTCAGTGTCAAATTCAAATATAAAATACTACGGTTTTATTCGAATAAGTCTAAAAATTATTGCTTAATACAAACTCAAAAGTGAATTTTTTGTCTTTAAATTTACTTATCTACCATGAAATATTGGATTTTAAGAAGATTTTTTTTCCCTGATCTCAAGACGATTTTTTAAAAGTTCCCTTTATATTCGAAAAATTAAATTTTCTGATTTACCACGTTCTCCCACCATCCCTTCATTTCAGTTTTTGATGTTGAAGAAAAATGTCCGAAAGTAAACCCTGTGAAACTTTCTTGTTTTGTAACTTCAAGGGTTGAATTTATTTCCAGGCTTGTGACGTGAAATTTGGTTGTTTTTAAAAATAATCAAATTCGATGAAAAATGTAGAATAGGAGTAATTTTCTTAAAAAATGCATAGTCTGTTTCCTGAACATAGAATATTTCTTGTTTTCCTGACTGCGTAGCAATAGGGCTAAAACCCTCTGATCTGAGTCCGGATGGTATGAGTTTAGCACTTTGTATTGCCGTAGCAAGCACAGTATTATAATACTTAGCTTGCAGAACTTCTTATATCTGTTGGGTTAACTTGCAATGTAATATCCTGCGGAATAAGTAAGTCTCGATACTTTGATAATGTAGATACAACCTATGTATTCAATTACTCACAGTTTAACTAAATGTAATATCTCCACTTACTCGTTTCAGCGTAATCTCTTGTATGAATTAGCTTATGCGCGAAACCGAGTAATGTCGAGTTAATTGCTCACTAGCCATATTATTGGTTAGCGGGCAGTCTTAGAATCTAGCGTAGGCTTACTGCCTACACATAGCTTCTGTATACACTATCTTATGTTCTGTCCGCAGAACCTGATATTGTGCATACTGAGCATGTGAAGGAAATAACTTCTCGTGCTACGCTGTCAGATTAATAAACCCTGATACACAAAATAAATTTTAATCGATTTAAATTACTCACGTTGTAGAAAATAACTTCGAAAAGAATCATGAAAAGAAGTTGGACTGGAGAAGCAACACCCAAAACGGCACCAAATGAGATGAGAATTGCACCAGTGGTGAAGTCAGCTTCGAGCATACTAAAAATGATTTAGTACTAAGTTCATGGTTTATTAGTCAAAAAACGATTAAAAAGTGATTAATAGAACCTCAAACATAGATGTACCAAAAAGACCTCCGGTCAACTTATAAACTAGTGTACTCCGCATTTCTATACAACACTGTTCTCAGACAACTGCCAATAGGCATTGCATTATTTTTCAAATCATATTTAATGCTTTTGACATGCTTCGAAATTGAAATATGACTTATTTAACAGCCGAAACAAAATTACAACTTCAAGATTAAAATAATTTTTATATTTCATAATTCGAACTGATCTACACTTTATATAACCACTGGTCTACACTGTATATAACCAACTGGGAATATAAGATTTTTCTCATAAACATCGTGTCTGTAAAAAACATTTTTTGGAAAACATTTTACGATTTGACACCAAATTTCGAGAAAAATTATTGCTCAAGGTTCAGATTTTCCTGAAATAGCTCTGCAAAATTGCAAATCAGACATGACCACCCCTAAGAGGGTGATCGTCGCATTTTAAGGCGAAAAACGAGGTTTTAAATGGCGAATTATCGCAAAAGTACAAACTGTTGGACAAAGTATCACCTCTAACTAATGTATTTGAGCAAAATCTTGCATCCTATAAAAAGTCGAAAGTGACGGATGGCTCGTCCAATCAGAAACGTGCTTACAAAACTGACGGAATTATTTTTTCAAAATGGATCTTCTCCCTGGTTTTCAAGGTTAAACAATAATTCATGACTTAAATTAACCGGACAGAACGTGAGCAGGTTAAAATTGAGCGTTATTTCAAAAATTCTTGAATTTAGCTTCAGTATCACCAAAATTTTGATCCTATTTTAGGTGTCTCAATCAAAATGAATCTCCTCCCTAAATTTTAAAGTCACACATTCAAAACCTGCATGAATCTGCAGCTAAAGAGTGCGTGCAGATCGAAATAGAGAGTTTTGTCCGAATTGCTTTCTCAGTTTTTTATAAATCGTGTTTTGATTTTGCAAAAATCAAGAAATTTCAACTTATTTCATACAAAATATTTCTTGAACCCTCAAAAAGTGCTTTTCTGGCCATGTATGGAGATAAAAAGACTACTTTTATACTCACAATCGTCTATATTTCTATAAAAAAACATTAAAATAAAATTTGGAAAAATTATTTCTGGAGCCTGATTTTGCGACGATCACCCCCTTAAAGGAGTATTTTGAGAAAAAAAGCTACCCCTTACTAGCTTTTGCTCCTCTTTCTGGCAAAAGCTGAAAGGGGACATTATCTAGACAACAACTGTTTACTAACGGGTGCGGTAAATGACCACTCAGTGCCAATTAGCACTGTTTGGGTACACGGGTCAAAGTTAATAAGTTCTATGCAGTCGCTAAAATTTTGGAGTTCGATAATCCCAAAACTCTCTTGAATTAAATTTTGAAATAGATTTTTAAAACGATCGTTGCATAAATTTTTGTTCCATTACTAAACACTGTTTCAAAATACAGTGGGTTGTATTTTCGTTATGTACTTTATTTCTCTTATTAAATAAATAAGAGAATATAAGAATGTGTAACATTCAATCTAATTTGACTGAAAAATGAAAATTAGCTAGATCTACAGTAGTTTCTTGTTTATCGACCGATCAGAATCCTTCATTTCACAAAAGTTTGAAATTAATCGAAAATAATGACCAAAAACTTTCTAATAAATTCAGTTTTCCTGTATACTGTAATAAGCAGTGATCATCAAAAAATTGAACTTTAGAATTAAGTAATTTAATAGATTAAATTAATTTAATTACCGATCGACATTAATTCGGATGTATTTAGCGGCAACATGAGCTTCTTCGCCTTCGGCAGCGGCTTCAGAGTGAAGAATATCTTCGAAAAATCCAGTTACGAGAATTGCCCATTGAATAGTAAAAGCGGTGACAAGGAAGTTAAATCCTACTGAAGACCATCCATATCTTTTCAAAAATGTCATCAAAAATCCAAAGCCAACCACAATCATAACATGTGTATCCTGGAACCCTAAAAACACAGTTTAATGTTTAATTCTAATGTAGATTTTTACTTCATGGTTTCTTAAATCCTTTATGGTTTTCCAAAATATTATAATTTTTTTTCTATTTTTTTCAATTTGAAATTGATCATCAAATTAATTTACATTTTTTGCTGACAATTATTTATTTTTGCTTTATAATCATTAAACTATTTAACTTTTCACAATTATTTAATTATTTCCAATTTGTGATTAGATGAATTACATTTTTTGCTGATATGTACCACGTGTGGTACTTTTGACTTTATATTCATACAGGGGCGCAATATCGCCGATATTGGCACTTTCGGCTATGGGGATAGAAATTAATTTTTTTGTTCAAAAAATGTAAAACGTGTAGGCGTACGAAATGACGTCATGTGTCGAACAATTTTTTTAATTTGATAACGTATAATACGTTAAATTTTAACAATAAGTTCGAATGAAGTAAATCAACTTAAACTTAAAAAGAGTAAATTTAAGAAATTAAATCTTGAAAATGACGTTATTCGTGATTATTATTTCAGCTTTAAATCGTGAAATAACGTAGCTTTTTTTGGTCGATTTTGGCAAATACTGCGATATCGTTCATCCCCTGTATAACTTTTTAAATTATTGATAATTTATACTTTATAATTGTCTGGCAGGAGTGTCCGACAGGATTTTCTATTCATTTTTCATCTCTAACTAGTGTGATCATAAAACTTTAAGAACTCACTATCAGCAAAATTTACAAGAGATGGTCAGATATGAACTCATCATAGCTTATGGAACTGGATAAATTATGGTCCATAAGAACAAACTAAAATAATTTTTTTGCGATGCACAGTGCACTATAATTTCAAAAATGCAATGACATCCAGAAATACCTTGATTTTAAAATTTCAAAATTATATCACAATTTGTTATTCACAAATGTTTATTTTGAGATCGATAAAATACGTAAGTTGTATATCATCAGAAAAAACTCAATCTAAATCATCGGATCTTGCAAAAATCTTTGAATTTTATTACCAAGGATTCTTTTTATCGTCTATCGAAATTCAAAATCTAAGATTTATAGATATCACGTTTAATAAATTTTACTATCGATGGCAGATTTTGCCACAAAATCATTTTGTACAAAAGTAATTTTTCTTATAGTAAAAATTTTGAATAAAACAGTCATGCATAGCTTTAAACATTTTTAACAAATCCTTGAGGCTAAACTTACATGGATAGATTCTTGTGAGTGCTTCGGCATCAGTAGTAAAATCATTGGCTGGTTCTTCGTTGTGCCCATATCTTACGAAAACTCCAAAAAGTGCGATGAAAATGACTTCGCATAAAAGCAGTAAACCAGCGAATTGGAAAGAATTTTCCTTATGGCTAAAAAATTAATGAGTTTTTTTCGAAAAAATTTAGTTTCCTAATAAATATTCTAAAACTAATCAAAACTTTTGCAGAAAGTTTAAATTTATTTTAAAAAATTGATAAAAATGTTACTTTTTCATATTTATAGAGCCAATTTTTCACAAGCTGACGATTTGAAATAAGGCACTGAAACAGACAAAATTGGTAAAGAGATAAGCATTGACTTTTATTTTCAGA
The DNA here is from genome assembly GCA_004367855.1 of Oikopleura vanhoeffeni. NCBI lineage: Eukaryota > Metazoa > Chordata > Appendicularia > Copelata > Oikopleuridae > Oikopleura > Oikopleura vanhoeffeni. Next base: position 110,702 of record SCLH01001693.1, read on the forward strand.
GAAAAAAATTCTAGATCCTTATTTACGCTTTTTGGAACTGGGCAACTAAAGTCACGAAAATTTGCCTATAAATCAATTTTTTTATCGAAAAAATAATAATTCTGAGTCGTGAAATGACCAGCAAAAATTCTTTACAAGATAACCCGATAAAATCGATACCCATAATTGACCTTTGAAATTCCTTATTCAAAATCGCAATTAAGAAGAAATATAAAAAATATAAACAATAATTAAAGCATATTTATTTATTACTGCAACGTTTCGCATTATCATGCTAAAGATTAAGCAATACAAAAGTTTCGATATTTGTGAAAATTGAATCAAGGAAATTGGGTAAAAGTTCAATTTTTGCGGCCCTAATAAAAGAAATAATCGAACCATTATAATTTATAAATATGAACATCCTCCCGAGTGCGGTCGAGAAGCCCGATTTGAATATTGCAAAAGTTACAATAATTTAGTTGGCTGAAACAAAAATGAAATCACGTTAGCAATCATTTTCACGTATTTAGCATAATTTGAATCCCGCGCTTGCCGACGGCACACGGGGTGGAGATCCATATTTCTTAAAAATTTGTGAATTTCCTAACCAACGCCATATTTATATTTAAAATTCCAATTGTAGATTTTACTTACCCAGATTTTTTAGGATGTCCATAATCGACATCCTTTCCAGTTTTCGTTTCTCCTCCCATAAAGTGATCTGTCTCTGTTGCTTGCCCCATAGTTATTCAAAAAGTTACTTCTTTGCAAAGTAAAATATGAAATAATAAAACAAGTACTTTTGATTAGCCTTCTAATCTAAGGCTACCACGCAAACTTTTTATTGGTTTTATGGTAGAAAAATTTATATGCTCCGGTGGCTGAGAATGGAGGACATTAGCTAGATATATGAGGAAAAATAGTGGTATAAAAATGTACGGTAAAAATGTTGTTAAAAACGAGGTCAGGCTAAACTTTGAGAATATTTGAACATAACATGTTGATTTTGCTGACATTTGAGCGTTATTATAAAATTTAAACAATATAATACGACGACAAACCAAATATTTTTTATTCAAAAAAAATTGAAGTATGTGTGAGAAAATGAATTATCTTTCGGTGATATTATTCGGTGATATTTTATCACTGATATTATTAATTTCTCAAGACATTATTAAAAGGGTAGCGGTTGCCGATTATTAAGAAGTTATGGCCCGTTAAGATTTATTAAGTTAAATTAGTGAAACGTTAGAACAACTCAAAATTTATGAAATTAAAAAATGTTGCACTTTTTCTTATTAATTAAGATAGATTAACAAAGAACTATTTTAATGATTTTGCAAAGCAAGCAGTTAAGCTTTAAAACGTAACTCAAAAACCCGAATCAGCAAACAATACCCCCCCTTAAATAAGAAATTTCAAAATGGGTTAAAAATTGATTACACGATCATGTACGAAATTTGTTCTGATGATTTTAACACAGTTCACAAGATAAATAAGAATTTTCTGGGAGTTTCCTTGAATTTAAAAAATTTGTAATTTATTCTGTAATTAAGTTTGGTCGTAGCTGAAGTTCATTTGCTTAAGTTCAAAATTGAAACCATTACTGACTTAAATCGCTTTGTAAATTTCAAGAAAATTTGGAAATTAAAATGAAATTTCAAGAATTAACGACTACTGTACAATAAAAGCCTTCTCAAAGTATCTGTCTGGAAAAAATTTAGCATAAATTAAGGCGGTAAAAAAACTTTTCAAAAGGTAATATCTATAAATTGCTTTTACAAAAATTCGGAAAATACATAAAAAAAAAAGACTAATTTATGTACAGGCACATTGTGCCTTAAAAATGTTGGGTTGTAATTTGAACTTTGATCAACTTTTAGTACTTTTCGTCATCACCACACAAAAATCAATAATAAAATGATTGTGTTAATTTGGCCTTGAAAATTTAACCCAGGCCAATTAACAAGCTAAGTTTCTGATTGATTTCTCAGATTGAAGAGTTCTCAGCTTGTTTATTTCAAATTATTAGGATTCAAATTTGAAATTGAAAACACCCAAATTTTTGCAAAGATCGAAAATGTCAAAAATTATAAAAATATTTCAATATTTATATGCCAAACCAGCATAATAAACTTAGGTAGACAATTGATCAAAATGATCGTTCTTTATTGGTTTAAATTCAGACCAATCAGAATTTAGCTGTATATTTATCGTTACAAAAATAAACAAAAATGGTTGAAGAAAATCATTACTACAGTAAAGTACTTTTCATTAAAAAACACTTATGGCGAAAATTCATTTTGACCTCCGAAACTTAGAGTCCAAATCAACAAAACCGAAAATTTTGCCGGAAAAGCAAGAATCGGATTTTAGAATTTTACCGGGTCGAGTCAATAGTTCTGAATATCTTTTGCGAAAAAATTGCGATAGTACCCATTATCAACAAGGTTTTAACCAGTGTTTTCAAATCATCAAAATTCTTAGAACAAAGAAAACGACTTATGGTTTACGACTAAAAGTACCAACATAGAATTGGTTATAGTAAAATTAAGAAAGTCTAAGTTGTTACATCTACAAAATAAATTACGAAATAAACCTCCAGAAAATGTCTCGTGTGCTCTTTGAGGTATTTGACTTAGAATGTCACTGGTCAAGGCAAAAACATAGGCTTCGAAGGCTTTAATATATTTGAGATAGCCTTTCTAAATTTTATTTTTGTTTGAAAAAATTTATAAAGGAATAAATTTCCAACTTGAAATTGGTACCAAACAAAGTTTGCATGAATCTAACCTTTGTTCCGTAAAAATAAAATATGAAAAATTAGCCCATTGCTTCAAATTATTGATTTTACAATCAACGGCGAGCTAATTTTACAATTTATATTTTTCAATTTTTTAACGATATATTTCGAAAAACCGATAAAACCATCCCTATTTTCTCTTTGTTGAAACTCTCTTAAATTCAAGTTCTTATTTTTTTTACTGCTAGGTTGCCCTTAAGCTTAGTATAACCACGGTTGACCAAACTCCCAAGTTTGCCACGCCTCCCGGATAGTGAATAGCAAAGCGGGATTTTCAAATTTATTTTCGGTTCATAATAAAATGTATTTATGGCGTTGTTAATTTTTACACCCTTATTGCCTGGCCCAATTATGAGTGGAAAAATCAAATTTTGTTTATCAGCAGTTGATTATCAACCTTATTGAATGTTAGACTGTGAAATAAATAAACGCCCCCAAAAAATAATTATAATCGTCTTTTCCTAAAAATATGCTTAACCCTTGGCGTTACGAAACGCAAAATTCCGCAGATTTACTCATCTACATTTTTGTTCAGCATTTTTAAAATTTTACTATAGAAAATATTACTACATAAAATTTGATAAAAAAAAATGTAATTTCGAAAAATCTCATAACAAAAAACTTATTTCACATTTATGATAATTTTTACATTATAGTTTTCGAAGGACAAGATTTTTTGAGAAATATATTTTTAAGGGGGTACTCAACGGTTTCTTGTATTTTGAATCTGGTCTCAGAATTAAACAAAACAAGTAAGAAATATTTTAATGAGGCTAATTTGAAGATTCGACTCTCGGCTATTAACTGAAGGTGACACGATTGAAATTTTATGAATTTTTGTCAGAATAACAGTCTGTACTCTATTCATGACACCCCGATTTTTTTCTGCAAAATTTCTGCAAAACATTTTGTGAATTTTTTTAATATCTTTTTTGTTAAATAATGTTTCTTTTTGAATATACCTTTCAATAATTTGTTAAGTTTAACAAATTCTTTTCAAAGTAATAAAAAAATTATANAGCTAATTTTACAATTTATATTTTTCAATTTTTTAACGATATATTTCGAAAAACCGATAAAACCATCCCTATTTTCTCTTTGTTGAAACTCTCTTAAATTCAAGTTCTTATTTTTTTTACTGCTAGGTTGCCCTTAAGCTTAGTATAACCACGGTTGACCAAACTCCCAAGTTTGCCACGCCTCCCGGATAGTGAATAGCAAAGCGGGATTTTCAAATTTATTTTCGGTTCATAATAAAATGTATTTATGGCGTTGTTAATTTTTACACCCTTATTGCCTGGCCCAATTATGAGTGGAAAAATCAAATTTTGTTTATCAGCAGTTGATTATCAACCTTATTGAATGTTAGACTGGGAAATAAATAAACGCCCCCAAAAAATAATTATAATCGTCTTATCCTAAAAATATGCTTAACCCTTGGCGTTACGAAACGCAAAAATTCCGCAGATTTACTCATCTATATTTTTGTTCAGCATTTTTAAAATTTTACTATAGAAAATATTATTACATAAAATTTGATAAGAAAAAATGTAATTTCGAAAAATCTCATAACAAAAAACTTATTTCACATTTATGATAATTTTTACATTATAGTTTTCGAAGGACAAGATTTTTTGACAAATATGTTTTTAAGGGGGTATTCAACGGTTTCTTGTATTTTGAATCTGGTCTCAGAATTAAACAAAACAAGTAAGAAATATTTTAATGAGGCTAATTTGAAGATTCGACTCTCGGCTATTAATTGAAGGTGAAATTTTTTTCTTATAAGCTCAACAGCACCAAGTGGGAGTAGAGTTCTAGAACACTGATTTTATTTTAAATGTCTTTTTTCTCAATAACGGCCGATTGAAATTTTATGAATTTTTGTCAGAATAACAGTCTGTACTCTATTCATGACATCCCGATTTTTTTCTGCAAAATTTCTGCAAAACATTTTGTGAATTTTTTTAATATATTTTTTGTTAAATAATGTTTCTTTTTTGAATATACCTTTCAAAAATTTGTTAAGTTTAACAAATTCTTTTCAAAGTAATAAAAAAATTATAAATAAAATATAGGAACTATAATAAAATAAAATTGCTCATTCAATAATTAAACTCTTCAACTTTATCATGAAACAAAATATGACTGATCTTATAATAGTTTTTCGTAAGAACCGCTCAAAATTTAGCCTCCAAGGGTTAATGGTGAATTAATAAGTGCAAAATATCGATTGCCATAAAATTTTCATTTCGTCTTCTGGGAGTTAAAGGACATAAACATGTCAGTGTTATCAACAAATCTATGTGATCACTTCACTGATCATAAAATTTTAACGGGCGATGGAACGATTTCACTGCGTTTAAAACTCGATTTCTAGCCCAAGAGGTTTCCTACTCATCACCTTCTTTAAATATAATGATCAGTAAAAAGATCAAATTGGTTCATTTACTGGTCAGTACAGTGACATGTTGTTAGCTTTCAGAGAACACAATGACAAAAATGTTTTTTTAAATACACATTTGCCCTTTTATGAAATTACTGTTAATTATAAAAGTACCTATTTTTTGTAGAAATTCACAGCTCTTTAAAAC
>SCLH01001693.1:116093-139011 GCA_004367855.1 Oikopleura vanhoeffeni
TCAAAAAATGGAATAAGATTATCTTATATTGTATCATGATATATCATGCTACAAAGTTTCTTTGAAATTTGAAAGACAGAACTTTTCAAAAAAAGGTATCGTCCAAAAAACAGCGTCGGTATGCTAGTTCGAAATCTAAACCAATAAAATCTAAAATTTCGATCAATTTTTATCGCTAGTTCCAACTTTTTTCGCAATAACAAAAAATGAGAATTCTTCAGTACCAACCTTTAAATCTGGTTTTTACGAGCTTTCTTCCAGAATGAAGCCTACTTATCGTCGTTTATATTTTGTTATGGATCTAGATTAAGGGTATAAAAGAAACGTATTACATTTTTGTGGTTAGAGGTCCAAATCGCAACGACTAGCTAATCCAGTCGACCAGTTAATCTATACTATCAATCAAATAAAGGAAACATTTTCGGACTTTGAGAATTATTTGTAAAAAAATATTTATTTGAGGGATTGACACAAATCAAACCTTCAAAAAGCTCTCAAAAATACCTGTCGAGGTCAAATACATAAACTCGTTTGTTGTTCTTTAACTTATCTCTAAGTCCTATAACTTATCTCTCATATCTAAGTCTATGAGAGGTTATTTTTAAGAAATAAACCTGAGATATTTGACATGTTTCGGAAAAATTGAAGGAAGAAAATAGTCAGATCACTAAATTTCTAGAGAAATTCCAAAAAATTTAGCATAAGCTTTACTTTTGGTTCTACCCACTCAGAGCGCACCTCTACTAGCGTGGAAGTTTTGGAGACTCTGATTGGCTGTCCCTTCAACATGATTGGAAAAGATGACGAATCGTTTGCGTGAAACGCGGTGCCCTCTGAGTGGGTAGTACTTCTTACCGTATTTTCTGGTCAAAAACTTTTTTGTCGAACTTTTTCGGTCAAACTTTTTCTCCCGGAGAAATTCTTCGTTAAAAAAAAAAAAATTGAATGCATATTTTATTAGTTCAAAAAAATGCAATTCATTTGACCCATAATTATTGTTAAATTTTTCTTATTGATTGAAAATAAGAACATACGGTATCCTGCGATTATTTGAAATAAGGAATTTTGAAAGACAAAAATGGCAATCGATGTTTTTGCCCATCTTGTAGAGAATTATTTTCTGATCATTTAAGAGCCAGGTTTTTTTTTACTTTTCAGAAATTTTTCAAAAAAAAATGATTTTCCGGTCAATTTTCTGAGATTTTACAGGTGGTCCCCCAAAAAAAACCCTAGTCTTTAAGAGAACCAGAAAAAATTTTCTACGAGATGAGTCAAAAACATCGATACCCATGTTTGACTTTTGAAATTTCTTATTGTCAGAACAACGTCACTCGTATTAACATGTACATATGACGGGGACATTTTTCGGAACAGAGATCGACAGGTGATTGATTCGGGAATAACAAGACGAGATTAACATTTTAGAGATCTGCTGAATTTGAGCTTATTTTCTCAATGTTATTAATATCAAGATCAGGTTGTCTCGAATCAAGCCAATTTCGGTGAATAATTAGATTTTCAAGTTCATAGAAACACCATAAAATTTTATGATCAATGTCAATGCCGAATCAAGACTAAAAAATTAAATGATTTACATTTTAGTAAAATCACGATAAGAATACTAAAGATTGAAAAAAGTCATCATTTTACACAATAATTCTCTTAAAAAGTAGCTTAAAAATGCAAGAGAATAATTCATACAATTTGCGAAACGTTACTTCTAAAAAAATACTTATTTTTTAAGTACAAATACTTATTTTTTAAAATTCGGCATTCAAGATAGTTCCAATTTAGGAAAAATACGATATTTAACTGTCAACCCTTTAAATTGATCAAAAATTGACTCAAAGTATCGCACGCTGTAGCTACGTCACCAAGGTTAAGTTTATCGAAAAAGTTGTCCATGTAGCCGATCAACAAACTTTGAGCGAAACAATTATGACGTAAGTGATACCATTTTTTTATTTTAAAATCGCGTGTCTAACCAAATACAGTGGTTGACCGCTTTTATCTCTTTGGCAAGTTAAAAAAAACTCAGTTTTGAGCAGTAACGGGGTTGTAAGTTAATCGGCAGCATGGGCATTTTTTTTCGATATTCCCCTTTCATACTGTGGTTAAGATTTGGGCCCTGTGTAATAAACGTAGTGCGTTTTCTAGTAATAGGGCCCAAGTCTTAAGCAAAGTGTGAAAGAGGGATTTAGCGATATTATGCATGGATTTCGAACTAGTTTTGGTTGAATTAGGAGATTTGATATGGACGATTTGAAATCCGGGAAGAGGGCCCATTTTCAATAAATGATACTTAAATTTTGCCTTGATTTGCTTAAAATGCTTCCTTTTCCCGGATTTGAGATATGCTGCTTTATTGAAAAATGAATTACATTTTTTTATCAAATAGCACGTACTAAATAGCAAGCATTCAAATTAATATTCGAATTTTTCATATTTATATATTTAGCAAATGTCTCTTCCAATATTTATCAGCCACAGGACATTTTTTTTGGCTTTGAGGAGAAGTTTAGCGTGATAGCGTCAGATGGGCAAATTCCAAACTTTTCCAAATCTCTACTTGTTGCTCTTTTTGAATAGCTTTTCCTGAAATAAAATAAAAATTAATTTAATTATTTTTGTGTCCTTAACAGGAGCAACCTAAGTTTGTCGCGGCAGTTTAAGGAACTTTGTTTGTTCAAAAGATCTAATAAAATCTTGATATATTCATCTGGTGACGAAATAACTCCTTATATCATTAGTATGGTCAATAGCGAATACTTAAACTAGTTTTTTGGACTGAAATGAAGGCAAGTTTAAAAATTTGAACATTTTTGGGAATTTGGATAAGTTCAAGTCTTTAGGACACGATTTCTAATTTGAAATTCATGAATCGAAATTTGTGGATGCCTAGCATGTCCAAAATTTTTTTCATATCGCTTTCATCATCTTAGCAGTACGAGTTAAACACAGTTTTACAGTGGAAAATTTGCTTTGCTGGAGCTTGGTGGAGAGTTTTTCGACACGAAGAACCCTTTTTTTAGGTGAAGAATAGGGTTTTCGCGATAAATCATAATTTTTTTTTTTAAATATTTTTGAAAAATAAATTTTATTAAAAAACGTGCCATAAAATTTAGCAGAAAACTGGTTATTTGAAAACTTGAACCTGAGTGTTCGATTTTGACCAGAAATCGAATAGTGGACACGCTATCTATGCCTCTTGTAAAATTTTCGTAAATGTAAATAATTCTGTTAGTCAAAAAAATCTTGAAAAAACTCGAAAATAACAATGTCAAAAATATTGTTAATGACTGACTTGAAAACTTCATAAAAATCGTGAGATCTCACTAATTCATGAGGAAAGTACCTTAACTGAGAGTGAAAATCCTATTGAAATCACATGCCAAATTTTAACTTCAATTTGTGATTTATCAAGTTATGCATAAAAAACCGCAAATTACCACGTTTTTCATGAGAAATTCAAATAGAAACCAATTATCGAAGTAAAAAATAAAGAATTGTGAAATTCAAAAGTTAGGAAAAGAGTCTTGCCGAGGAGATGAAATTTTAAAGAGGTTATATTTTGAATTTAGAATCCAAAGTTGACACCATCTAAGATGGTACATCTTTGTTAAAATAAAACAAAACACTGTAAAACATACTCTGCCTTCAGAAAAATAAATTAAAAATCGAGTTGCATCACTAAAGACCGATACAGACAAAAACAGAGACAAAAATTATGCACCTAAATTAATTTTAATGCAAACTTAGTTTAAATTTTACCGACTGGTTCACTTGCAGCTCTCCCATGAAAAAGTATGTACCTGCTTATTAAACAATAATAAAAAAATATATTCAAAAACGCTTCCCATTTCTATTATGATTAGGCCTCCGAGCCAAAAAATGAGGTACCCGATAGCAAGGTCGTAGAGTTCTGATAAGACAAGTACTAAGTAGTTTTGGCGCTAAGAATTTTATTTTAAATTTTTTGGTGTCATCACTTAGTGGCGCTGTTTCGGGCGGTCAAATCATGATCATAATTTATGATCACATATATTGTCAAAAATAATGAATTTTTTTGATTTTGAGCAAAAAGACCAAGAAATAAAATTCCATTCCCATAAAATTTTCTTGAAAACCCATATTAGGGGGCGCCAAAACAATCAAGCGAACTCTGTCCTCTCATGACTGAATAAATTGATTCGAATATGGCAAAAACTGGGATTTTCAACCAGTTTCACGACCGGTACATCATAGAAAAAAGTTTAAATTATTTGTTTTGGCAATTTTAGACACCCGTTATACTTTGGCTATGTTAACCTTGCAAATCCTTTTCGGAAACGGAATCTTTATCTTAAAACGCCTTACTATCTCTACAGCGCGTTTCAAATCCCACTGATGTTGTCTAAGTGATTGTCTTAGTGATTGCTTGAGAGATTACAACACCGATAAAATTTAGCGGGTCCATTATCAAGACCCTTGTCTATAAGCATATTCAATATAATACTAAGACAACATTAGTGGGATTCGAACACGCGCCTATAGAGATAGTAAGCGTTTTTGAGGATGAGTTCCGTCCGAAAGGATATCCTTTTCCCAACCTAAGTCCATCTTAAAAAAATTACTAGCTCTTGATAGCGGCGTGTTCGAATCCCACTTAATGTTAGTCTTAGTTGATGTCTTGATTATGAATTATAGGCAAGAATGCTAGATATTGGGACCAGCCAAAGTTGATATAGGTGTTTGTAATCCACTCAAGCAATCACTAAGATAATCATCAAGACAACATCAGTTGGATTCGAACACGCGCTATATAAATAGTAAGCATTTTTAAGGGAGTGGCCTCGACTCGGCAGACTGGAGTCAATTTAACTTACAAAAATAATTAGTTAGTTTATTTTTTTTGTGCTTATTATCGTTAGTTCAACCAGAAAAAATGTGTTCCAGCTCATTCAAATTACTTTTATTTATTTTTGGAAAGATTTGAGTTCGAATTTTCATTCTTAAATTCGTAAAAATTTCAAAAAAATTCAAAGCAATTAAAAAATTTTACGCATTTTTCGTCCAAAATTTATTCTGATTTTTTAATCAAATTCTGTTAGTAAAAACAAAAAAAATAGCCACTTTAACTTTTTATAAATGCCTACATATTTTCTGACCGGTGTTTGAATAATCATAAAATTCTTATTTTTCATCTTTTGTCGACTTTTTTAGAAATATTTTGAAAATTTTCCGCAAATCAAGTCTTAAAATTTATATTAATAATTTTTTGAATTTTCCATAAAAATCAGGCAGAATCACATGTGAAATTTTCTGGTATCTATTTGGTTTCCGTATGTCAACCGATGGAAGGGTCAAGCAAATATCGATTCTGAACTACTGATTAAATTAACAACACTTGATTGTACAACCGTTTTTTTTTCGATAATTTGGTTAGTGCCATTTGGCACTCAATTTTTATAAGTTTAATTCTTGCAAAAGATTCTCAATACAATGTCGGGTGTTATAGCCTATAACTTATAGGCCTCATTTTTTGATAGTCAGGACATTTTTGAATATTAAAACCCAATTGAAGGTCAATTTTTATCTTTAAAAAAGGTGTTTTACTCTATTTTTCGGCATTTTTGACCATTTTTCATGAAAAAAAAACTTTGATACACAGTAAATTTGTTAATGTGCAAAATGATTCACCCACTTTTTAGCGCATAACACCCGAAAATGGCTGAAGTTTATTAATATTGTCTTAAAAATTATAAAGTCGGGTTGAAAATGGCGTTCCAATGAGAAGCGTTAAATATAAGAAATATAAATATGAACGTTTGCAAGAATAAACACTTTTATTGAAGAAAAAAAAATAATTTCACATTTTTTCACATTTTCCTTTCATATATCGCTCTGAAAAAATGTACCAAACTGCCACATCGATGCGATCCCCTTAAGGGTGCAATAAGTCCTGCAGATTGGTACATTTTTTCAAAGCGATATATGAAAGAAAAAAAGGTGAAAATTAATTTTTTTTTATTTTTTTTCTTCAATTAAAGTGTTCATTCTTGGAAAGTCTTATTTTTAAATTCTTAACATAACTAATTATCTGGGATAATATAAAAAAACACTTTTCACTGTACATCCATTCCAACCTAAACCCGACTACAGAATTTATTTCGAAGACGATATTATAAACTCAGACATTTTCGGTGTGTTATGCGCTAAATTTCCATGAAAATGGTCAAAATGCCAAAAAGTAGAGAAAACAACCTTTTTTGAGATAAAAATTGACCTTTCAATTGCGTTTTGATATTAAAATTGTTCTGACTATCACAAAAAATGACTCCTTTACACCCGCAATTTTATTGGAAATTTTTCACCACCAAAAATTTTTTAAAATTTAGTGCCGAATGGCACTTATTCGAGTGTACAGCCGAGTGTTTTAAAATTTCATCCATAGTTTAGAAATGATAATCGCGCGACAACTCATTAGTTGACATACGAAGATTTAATAGATACAAAAAAATGAAATAAATGATTCCACCTCATTGTTATTAGGAATTCGAAAAACCACAAATTAAAATTTTGGACATGATTGCGAAAAATTTTCAAATATTTCCAAAAAAATTCGACAAAAAGATGAACAATAAAGATTTTATGTTTTCAAACGGCTGTCAGAAAATATGTAGGCGTTTTTTAAAAAAATTAAAGTGCTATTTTTTTCGATTTTCTACCCACAGATTTAAATTAACCTAAAACAAAAAATTTTGGACAAAAATACGAGATCATAATAGTTTGATTTTTTGAAATTTTACGATTTCAAAAATCAAACTCGAACTTAAATCTTCCCAAATGAATAAAATATTTATCAAGCTGAAACATTTTATATCGTTCAGCTCGATAAACATAAAAGATCTGACTTTAGTTATTTTGAGTTGTGGCACCCCGTTAAGATGGTTAGGTTTGGAAAGGATATCCCGCCATTTTGTATATGTTAGTGATATATCCTTTTCGGAACGGAACTCCATTCAAAAACGCTTACTATCTCTATAGCGCGGTGTTCGAATCCCACTAATGTTGTTCTTAGTGTTATATTGAATTGATTATAGGCAAGGTCTCTGATAATGCCCTAAATTTTTATTTGTGTGTAATCCACTTCACTCCCCCTAAGACAATCACTTAGACGGATATTTCCGTTAACCTTTGGAAGCTCGCACCACTTAAGTGGTGCTGAATATTTTTCCGCTTAAATCGGATGAAGAAAAGTCCTGGAAATTTTTGTTCAAACCAACATAGAGTTTGTTGCAATGAGGAATATAAATGGCAGTTAAATTTTCTAAGACGTCTCGTTCAAAAATTTATTTATTACTTTTTTTGATAATTTCTCTCAAAAAACTCTAAAGTTGCTGCTGCAAACAGTTTTAAACGATAGATAAATCTGAGAACGTGCGTTTTTAGGAACGTCTTTTGAGTATCTTTCAAGGAAAATAAAATTAAATTTCCACCATCGAACCTTTTATTTTTCGTGAGTGATTTTTTCTATTTTGAGAAAAATTCGAAAAAAAAAATGCTTCGATTTTTCGAAAGTAGGTTCAAATGAAAGCTACGGCAACACTGATCAGAAAGTTGGCTTACGCCGAGATAATATTTTGAAGTCTTAGCGGTTAAATTATAAACAAACGTGTTTTATAACTTTATTTTGAAATAAATACTTTTCTATTTAATTTTGAAATAATTGAAATAGTAATACAAATCTTCGAGTTCCTCTTCTGTAAAAAAGGGCATTTTCTGTCATCGAATGATTAAATCGGCAAAAAACTATCTGTTATAACCGACATTTAACGCCCTCTAGCTGCTGAAAAACAGATCTAAAACGAAAATTTGCTGAAAAAAACAAACAGATGCTAAGCGATCAGCTGGCCCGATCGCGCATTTCCTTTGGATTCCAGCTTGTGCTAAAGAGCTCGGAATTTTTATTTTTAACTAAGATACATTTTTTCATTCTCAAAAAATGATATTTTTTACAGCGCAAACTGTTTTGTAGTTTTTGATCAATCGCGCTGAAATCGTCTTTGATGAGAACAAAAAGTAGATTAAAAAACCAAAAAAATTGTGAAAGCCAAGTCAGAATTAGTAGTAAAGAGAAAGAAATGATTATGTTAATCTTTATGTTTTCGATGGCAAGTAGGTAATTAAACCCAAATTTTTTCTGATTAGTTCGACAATTTTTTTTAGAAATTTACAAATCTGATAGAAGTATTTTTTTAATTTGAGTCTTTTGTCTAAAATGAGACATTTTGTTCATTCTCAAAACATATTTTTTGACAACTGCAATTTTTTTCGCGTTTTTTGAGCAATCGCGCTGCTAATCGTCTATTATGAGAAACCGGGAAAATAGATTCAAAATCGAAAAAATTGTGCAAGCCCAGGTCTTAATGAGTGCGAATAAAAAAAGAAGTTTTTGAAAATATTTCTGTTTCAATGAGAAGTGATCAAAGCCCAATCTTTGCTGCTCAGTTTCGGCGACTTGAATAAAATTTAAAATCTAATTGATTACCTTGCTAAGTTGGACTATCTTTACAAAATTAAGATAATTCTGCTGGCTTTTTATGAAATGTAGTTTATCCGTACATGAGGGCTGAAAGTCGCCCCCACTTAAGTGGTGCAGGAGCTCTGCCGAAATCATAATTTGGTTCCAAGGGTTAAGACAGTAGATAAGGTAAAAAAAGTAGAGCGTTTCTTGTTCCGATGAGGCATACCATAAACAAAATAGTACGTATAGAGTTTCTTTTATTTGAAGCTTTCTCGTAGAAAAGCCTGTTTCTGTTTAAAACTCACGATATTGTTTTACTATGGATATCTCACGCCAACATTTACGATCAAGATGTATGTCAATCGACTCGGTCATTTAAAAGATAATCGAGCTGATCTGTAAAAACTAGTACGATCATGAACTCAAAGTTGAATGAACAATTATTTCGTGGCAAAATTATCCAGACAAAAATCGACTTTTTTCAAATGTTTTTAGGCTAAAGATATGAATTCTCAGATTCAAAAGATAAGATTATAAATAAAAAACTGGATCAAGTTACTTTGTAGTTTTAAAAATTTATTTTTGTTTCTAAGACAGATATCTGTCGACAGAATGTTTGTCATCAAACTCAACTTGTTTTTAATTCCTATTTTAATTTGTTCTTCAAGCAGTACTTTTTTGAACCAAAGAAGACAAAAATTAACCTGACCACTCTTAACTCTATGGTGGGATGGCTCGTTTTTTTCAGCATTACGCGTTAACCGAAATCCCCGCGAGACTGAAATTTGGAATATGGATTATATAATCATCCCATTCCTATCACTTTTTGGCTTAGAATGCGTAGCCACAAGTAAAATCACACGTTAAAAAGAGTAGTGGCTACGCATTAACCAAAATGTGATAAAGGGATATAACTAAAATTTGTCTGAAGTTGTCAGAAATTTGATCGATCAAATATGGCTTTTCGATAGTCCTTTGGACACCAGATATTCAAGTCTAGATATTTAGAAGTTTACGAAAAATACTTATGGCCTCGTGCATTTTGGCAGATGTTGGCACTTTTTTGTTTTTTTTTCTCTTGATAAGAACTTTTTGGCATTTAAAATTTTCGGATGACAACGTTTTTCGACCAAAGTTGGCACATTTGAGCTCACTTTGTAATCCGATTTCTTCAATCAATTAATTTTTCTTTATACTCCTTATGAAAAACATCAAAAAACGCGCGTTTGCTTCCATGGTGTCTAAATGAACAGTAACAATTTAATTATTTTTTATTTATACTTAGGTGCCTAAAAATAGCTCTCCGACACACAGCTCGATTATCAACATTTTATTTTATACGATTTCATACGTCTAGATTCGAATTTAAATCTTTTAAAAAAGACAGAAAAACCGAAATTTTACACCACATCGCAAGAAATATTTTTCTTATGGTTAATTATCAAATGTGACGCAATGCGTGGGATTGCTTATAATTTTGCAAGTTTTGGTGTAAAAAATGTTTCATTCCGGATATTGACGAGCCTTTTGGAGTATTTCGTCAGTATCCCGTAGTTACGTTGTTGAAGTCGAAGGTATTAATTCAGAGTTATTAACAGGCGAAGAAACTATAAACGAAGACAGTGATTTAATTATATGAAGTGTGTAAAAGTAGCCATTCCACATCAGTCTTTTAAAGGTCTTGAGGATTCCAGACCGAAAAGAATTGAACAAAAAGTTAGTGTAAACAGCTAAAAATATTCTGCAAAATACTTTCCATAAATAGTTCGACACCGACAAGAATTTCCCAAAAAACATGAACAGAATGATGTTTCTACGAGATAGCATATAAATACTCGCTGGTCACCTAAGCGGATATGGTTACTAGTATTCCATTTGGATAAGAGTCTTTTTTTCATTGATTCGAAACATTTCTTTTATATGAAATAAAAGTTAGATCCTAAATATATTAGCGTTTTTTATAATTAATGTACCTGTTCGAATATTTTTAGTTGCATTAGCCCTAATCATTTCAATACTCCATTTTTTGCTAAACAATTTTGTTTGAATATAGCCCAAATCTGTATAATTCATTATCATTAGTCTATCATTTCAAATAAATGGAAGGGGCGTTCACGGAAAATACACCAGTAATGTTTTTTATTTATCAAGTTGGTATGGAATGAATCTCATAATCTGATCCAGCAAAAAACATCCGTGTAATATTATTGCTTAGAACTCTTGTTCTTGCGTCAATGTCTCGTGAAATCTCTTAAATTTAGTACATATTCACTGTTTATACGAGTTTTAATCAATATTCTTAAATTATAGGCATTTTTTTCTCTGAAGTGTTACAGGAAGTATTTTTTTCAAAGATTTCTCATTAAGTGTGTCAGAACGTGTCGAAAAAGTTTATTCCATACTCAACAGGTTTTTCTGAGAAAGCAATTAAACTTCGTGCAACATTTTCTGTAGTTACATAAGTTCGCTCTAGAATAAGTTCGCCGCGATAAACAGTATACAATATTTGTGTGTTGTATATTTGAGAAGCAAATTATTTATAAAGAGCCCAATAGATAAATAGATTTTCTATCATAGAGCCCTTATTTTGCGGATCTGTGTCCACCCCAATGTCACGACCGAGCCCTTACATTAAGTCTGGGAGATTCATTATTGCTGGAATGTTTATATTCTCTCCTATATCCACCCTGTGTGCGATTATATATATATGTGTTGTAGACTAGCGTATTGCCTCTTACTCTCTTCCCATTATTCGTTTTTTGGCGGTTGATAAAATAAACCCGCTTGTGGCTGACTGCATTCTAACCACTCCCAAAGTGAGCTATACCCAGGAGATGAGTCCATGTGCGTAGTAACGATACTAGCATTAATTATCTCGATTAAAGGTCTGTGCGATATTTTTTCTTTATCAACAGATAGTTTCTAGATACCCTTCTTTGATTTCGGCATTGGTTGTAAGGATCGTTCGCTTGCCATTTTTTATCCCTCATAATCGGGAAACGAACTTTTTTAGTCTATAAGTTCGAGAATCAGCAGCATATTTCTTTAAAAATACAAGCACAAAAACTTCAATGAGCGTATCGTATAGATTAGTCCTGATCCATCAGGTGTTCTTATAAGTTGATAACTCACTATTAAAAGTTTCTAAACCGACAATCTCATAGCGATAAATTTAAACTCCCACTCAGTAAGATGAATATTTTAGGGACATTTGAAAATGAAAGTAATTTACAATATAATCGAAGACGTAAGGAAGATTCCGATTTTTTGACCCCATTGCCCGTAATTACAAGATTTTTCTCTTAACTGTCATGTGAAGACCGAGGAAGTTTTTTTTCCAAAATTATTCAAAAAAAATCAATTATGATAGATGGCGCTGAAATGCGGGCTAAAACTTTGTCTGGGACCCTGTTAAGATCTCAAAAAATAATATAGACGAAGAAGAATCTATTTGATTAAATATCCTCAAATATCAATAAGAAGACCTTCTCTTTCGTCCTTTAATATTATGGTCCAGAAACCAGTATCTGATGACCAGATGCGTGAAAAACAGCGCTAACACCATTGTGACTGTTTTGAAAAGATTCGCCAGGGATGGCTTACTGTCACATGTCGTAGCTCTCAAAATTATGTTTCGAGTGCGTCTTCAATATCTGCGGTCCTCGCTAACCATGATTCTTGCGCGATCTTGTAACGTAGTTTTGCAGGATCACCTCTCCCTAACTACTCAAAGTTTTTAACTTGTTCAACCGTACGTTATGCCATACATTGAAGTCTAGTTTTACATGCAAGATCTTTTGGTTTGCTGTTCCGAGATGGAGCGGCCTCGCGTTATCCGTTTTTGCTTGTGAATTAATGCGACGCTCATATTTAAGTAAACTTTTATAAGTTACAATCAATTTATGTATATTTCGAGTGCATAGTTATAATATCGTTCGAACAACGGACTAGTACCTCACAGTTCTCAGCAATCACCAATATGTTAGATTTGAGGTATTGTTCATATCCTGTCACCTGACGCGTGCGGAAGTGAGATCAAAAAATGAGTGTATTGTGCGGAGGCAGGTGGCTCGAGTTGAGACCAGATTGAACGAAACTATTGTGTTAATCCGAACCTCTGTAATGAACGTCTACCTTGATCTTTGTGGAGAATTAATAAAAATTGAAACAGTGGCGTAAGTAGTCAGAATGAGATCGAACATACAACTTTTCATATGATTCAAGGAATCCCACTGAGATGACTTCCATGTTTTGCTTTTGACATTTTTTACATGGAAAAACTCCACGTTTAGCGCAGTGATATACTGATCCGAAAACTCATGATTGTGTGTATTCAAAGCCGACTCCTATATATTTCTCTCTAAAAGCTATTCCTCAACAGTTGTCATGTCTAAATAGAATTGTTCGAGACCACAAAGAAACTTCTCTGGATCAAACTATTATAGATGTTGGCTGGGAAAAGTTTACTTTCATCCAGTCCATAGAGGCCAAAATGTAGAGAGATTGTCTTTTGGGACTTCGCAACAATTTCTTATACGAGTTACTTACGTATTATGATGTGTTTCCTGTGTAATGTTGGATTAATAGCAAGTATGTAGCAGTCAGTGTCGCTGAAGAGTTTCGTTCACGGAAGATAAGATTCGGGCGAGGTACATTTGGGAGTTTAGGTTTTACGACAGAAAAGTTAATGCTCTCTCACACAGGGAAGGGGCATCGAGCAGATTTTGAAGATCGGTTGCGTGCGAAATTTTGGCTCAAAAATTACAAGTCGGATCGGTTCGGACCCGAGTTTGAAGAATTTTAAGTCGGACGCCATTCCCCTGCTCTCACACCTCTAGCACGTCATATTCGGTTACTAAAAAGCGACAGGTCAAGATCTTGAAAAACTTCTCATCTCCTTAATTATTAAATGCTGAATCGACTGCATTTTTTCGCCGTATGGGTCTTTAGTCGCCATTACGTATTCGCAATCAAGCTTAAAATTTATTTAGATGTTTAAAATGTCCAGGAGAAACTACAGCATGTCACATTTTTGCTCCCATTCTTAGCTTTTTGCAGAGCTGCCTCGCGCGCCCAACTCAAAAAGTTTGATTTTTGATGGAAGACACCTACGTGTTGTGGGGCTGTAAGAGTGTTGCAGAGGCCTTGGGTGATTGGGGGGGGTGACGGTTATTTTTCTTGCCAAAACTTTTAGAAATGGGAGCAAAGGAGGGAGTTGTGAGGCATACTGTGGTAGGAGTGATACCTGTAGGAGAGTAGAATTTGTAGGTGGGATTCCAAAGTCACCAATATTGGCTTTGCCACAAGTGTTATCAAACAATCGAGTTGCCGGGGTGGCGGTAGAGAATAAAAAGGACCGTATCTGCAATAATCAAAAGTAGATTTCAGTTAACATTCAATTAGATGTTATAGATTTGAAAATCTTTTTACTGGTTTACAAATTTTAAGCCCGTCAAATTTAATTATTCCAAGATCAAACTAGCTGGATTTTTGATTCATAAACCTGGAAACATATAGTTTTGCACTTTTTCTCCAAAAATAATACCAAACCGGGAAAAAACTGAGTAATAGGTTTGAAATGAATTGATGGTCTTATTGCAATCAAAATATCGTCTAGTATTTAAGTACAACTGTGATGATCTCCCGAAAATCGGGGTTAACGTGTGAATACCAAGTTTCGTCTGAGGTATCCGAATTTATGCCTCGCTAAACTATGTGGTCAGGTCGATTGATACATGTCTGCAAGACTCTGTTTTCCCAATTAATGAAAATGTGAAAAACTGACCTGAAAATAGTTTGATCTCTTCAGGACAGTGATTCGAGCTTATAATAAACGAGTTATGGTACGCCTCAGTAGGAAAGAACATCTACACCTTTGGTTCCAAGGCTGTTTTCCAAGTGTCGAGTGTGTAGTTAGTGTGCAATTTATAGTTACTAACTCAATTAAGCTGTCGTTACAACATGGTAAACCGAATTGAAAAGTATTAAGGGATTCCAAACTAGGGTCAGCAGGTTTCGTTCAACATTGGATTATCTAACATAATTTAGGAAGAAAGTAAAGAGAGTTAGAAGGGAATTAATGTTCCATAGGAGTATCATTTAGAAATACATGTAGAAGTGATCCCAAAGAGGTCACAATTTTGCAGAACAAAAACACACGCTTCTGCAGTGGGCAAGAAATCAACTTTACTAGAACTTTGAACACGAATTTGAGTATCATTCAACATAAAGCTCCGAAGGTAGGTCTGAAAGACATGTAACATCGGCCTATCTTGCTGAACATCAAAACAATACTGGTGTTGATGGAATATCATGTAGCGGTTCCACGATAAAGGAATCAGTGTATATGTACACAAGATGAATAATGTAAGTTAAATCTATCTCCATGAAAAACGTTCACATCAGGAAATGTTTATAAAATTATGAAAATGTTTTTGTGTTGTTCATAAAATAAAAACATTGGTTATAATATAAGCTTCTTGTATCTCTTATTGCTAATAGGTTTTGAGCTAATAAAAACGTTAGTTTATCAAAACCAAGATATATCTGCATAAATCTACCTGTATAATCTTTTTTAATCCAACGAATGATCCTTAAATGGGTCTCCAAACTGTTTATAATTTACGGCTGTTGTAAACTGTTTTTATGATTGATTTTAACCATGTACAAAAATGACCACACGTATTAGAGAAGGAGAACAAAACAAATTGAATTTCGAATGGCAAGGTATATGGTTGTATATCTTCAAAATATTTGAAAACAGTAAGTTTATAAATAAGTTTTTGAAAAGTTAGAATTTGAAACCATTTGTTCTGTTTGTGATTTTTCTCTCAATGGTGCGTTGGTCATTTAAAGCTATCAATCGGGAGAGTCTTCGCAAAGAACCCCAGAAAGTAAACGGTTGCAAACTCTAGTTTACTCTAAGCAAAGTCACTGTGTTGAGGAAAGAGAGATATATACTGTGGTACGAAATTCTTTGAGCTGGCTTCACTTGGAGTCAAAGTTGAACCATATGTTGACCACCGTAACAGCCCCCCAACAGCTTTTGCCAAAAAGAGGGTTTTAAGTCGAGTCGAGGAGGCTTAGTGTCATAACTAGGAGTCCTACAAGAGGGGGTTATAAGGATAACAAGGCACAGGGGTTTTGGTCATTTCAACCACCGTTAAGAGTTCTTTTGTGAAATTTTGATCTCCTTCAAAAATTTTTTAAATTTTTTTGGTTTTTTGCTTTTCCGAGCCATCGGGTGAGAGTTTTGATACGGAAGACTTGATTTTCTTCAAGTTAACGAATAACACTCCAAACCCTCTACGCCCGAAAAACTACTCAACTAGTACCCGGTAAAGGAAAACAATTTAATTTGTTGGATGTAAAAGTTTGTTTTAAAAGTTTTGTGGAGTATCCGGTAGTAAAACGAATGCAGTTTTGTCGGCAATAGGCAACGCACGAGTTATATGGTCCCAAACGTGTTGCCCAATGTTCCACAACTGTATGAAATTTTTCTATGCGCTTATGTTTTACCATTCAAAACCTGAATAAAAATATGAGGTCAACCTAGCAGCGAATACTAAATTTTCGATTTTGAAAATCTTATGATTTATCATTCCCCCTCCGTTACGTTAATATCCAGATTAATTTTCGCTGAATAGAAAAATATGGGAGGGCTCCAAGGGTAGCATCGATTGTGGCAGATGCGTCAATTAATTTACGAAAACAATTAGTTGGTTTATTTTTTGTTTCTTATTTATCGTGTTAGTTGAACCAATATAAATGCTTTATCAGACTCATGTTAATCATTTTTGTCTATCTAAAGGAAGGATTTGAGTTCAAACTTGATTTTATAATTCGTAAACTTTATCGAAAACAAATGTCAAAGCAGTTCATGAAAAAATTTTTAGCATTTTTTGACCAAAAGTATTTTCTGATTATTTTTTGAGAATCTGTGAAATAAAAAACGAAAAAAATAGCCACTTTAAACTTTTTTCATGCACATTTTAATAGTTTCTGACTGCTGTTTAAAAAAATCATGAATAATGTTATTTGTCTTTTGTTGTCGACCTTTTAGTAATATTATGAAAATTTTCTGCAAATCAAGTCCAAAAATTTGAATTATTTGGTTTTTTAGAAATCTCCTTCAAAAATACAGCAAATCACCATGTGAAAATTTATATAGAATGATCTATTTGGGTGTGTCGGTACTTCGTCAGTATTTCAATCGATGGACAAGGTTAAGCGATATTAGTTTTCTGGAACGACTGATAAAATCTTAGAACCATGCTTATGAACACCGGTTTGTGCCACTTTGGCACCAATTTATAAAATTTTATTTTTATTTTTAAAAACATATATAAAATTGCCGGTGTGATAAGCTCTTTACTTTTAAAAATCGGGACATTTATTAGATTTTAAACTCATGAAGGTCAATTGGTTTTCTTTAAAAGCTGTTTTTCTCGATTTTTCATGAAAAAAAAAAACTTTCATATTTAGAGAAATTTTTCATGTGGATAATGATCTTCCCAATAACTTAGTGCCATTACACCCGAAAATGTCTGAAGTGCTTAGATAATCGCCTTAAAAAAAAATCCCACATCGAGGTCAAGTTGGAACTGGAGTTGACTTTGAAAAAGTGGTTCTATGATATTTTCTACAGATACTTAAGAATGTTGAAAAACTTTGAAAAAACCATTAAAGGTTTGTAAGAATAAACACTTTTATTGAAGATAAAAAAAATCACATTTTATGCTTTCATAAATCACTCCGAAAACAATGTACCATCTTCCACATCGCTGCTACCCCTTAAGGGGCCTCGGTGCATTTTGACAGAAACCAGAATATGGCTCCTTGATGAATAACTTTCCACTTGATTGATATTCTTGCCCACTTAAACATTCAAAGTGATGATTCATAATCAAGCAACTTTCGTAACTAGCGAATTTTGCAGCACGGCTTTTTAAGAAATTTTGGAGTTTGAATGTAACTTTTTCGAATTCGAGAAGATTATGAGAAATTTTGCGATAAAAAAGTTCCCAAACGCTATAATAAAAAAATTTCTTATGTTTCGTTCAAATTTTCTTTGTTCAATAATTTTTTCAATTAAACAAAAAAAACTCTACAATGGAGTACTTTAACTTGTCGGACTAGGTTGACCATAATATTTTTCAATGCGCTTTGAAAAACTATATGACATGGTTTTATGATTTTTTCGGTCCAAAAATAATGAAAAAATTTGAAAGTTTTCTCATTTCTTGGTCCCAAAAACTTTGCAAACTATTTTTTTGGCGTCCTCAGCTGAAAATATTGAGAATGGCTACGTTCACTATATTTAAATCTGCTTTTCGTTTTGTTTCTTCGCTCTTGTTTTACTCTGAATCACTACTTTTTTGAATGAAAAATACGGTGTTCGCGAAATAAAGGTAAGCCCTCTTAGTCAAGAATTAAAAAAAAATGATTTCACCGGAGACTGGCCTTCAATTGGTAAGCGCGACCTGTCGACCGTTTTAAATTTATTTTCATTTTGAACCTATGGAAAAAAACATTTCTTTCGATGTGCTAAAATTTCGGTTTTTCCGATTTGTTTCCAACAATTAATTTTCAATTTGACGTTTGAAAATGTAGGAATTTAAACTGTAATACATGTTTTCAGAACGGTCGAAGGACCGTTTTATTTTGAGTTCCTAATTAACTAAAAAATATAAAATAATTTTACTGTAATTTAGACACGTTACATACAAACGCGCGTTCTTGAGTGTTTTTCAAAGCGATTTATAAAGTGAAAAAAGTACAATCCTGAAGAAATTCAGATCATACAAAGTAACTCTAAAGTGGCACTTGTGTTTGAAAAAGTCTGTTTATCCGAAGATTTCAAAGTGACTCAAAAAAGTTTCGATCAAAACAAAAAAATTGAAAAGGTGCAAATCTGTCAAAATGCACCGAGCCCCATGACAATTTTTCCTTTAGTGGCACAGGTCAAGGCCGGGGAAATCAGATACTGCCCAAAAAGGGGGGGGTTTGTTAAGTGGTAAGGGGGCTTAACTAGGGGAGGCTTTTAAGTCCGTCAATTACTGTATGAATCTTTTTCCCAACGGAAGCTCCATCTCAAAAGCATTTACTATCTCTATAGCGCGTGTTTCGAATCCACTTGATGTGTCAAATGATTGTCTAATGATTGCTTGATGATCACATCGATCAATTAAGCCGGTCCCAATATCAAAGCACCCTTGCTATAATCACTACTCAAGACAATCAGTTTTTAGACAACATTAGGTGGGATTTCGAACACGCGATTGAGAGATAGTAAACGTTCTGAGAGGAGTTTCGTTGGGAAGATTGGAGATGGACCATATTCTAATTACCAGATGAATCTTAGTTTCACGTAAACACCCACGTTTATACCGGGTTAGGTGGACTTTGATTTATTCTAAATATCCTTTTCCGAACGAACTCCATCTCAAAAACGCTTTACTATCTTCATAGCGCGTGTTCGAATCCCACTAATGTTGCTTAGTGATTATCTTGGTTGATTTAGGCAAGGGTCTTTTGATAAGAACCCAAAATTTTATCGATGTGTAATCACTTAACAGCAATCACAAGACAATTACTTAGAAACAACCAATCAGTGGATTCGAAAACGCGGCTATGAGATAGTAAAGCGTTTTGAGATGGAGTTCCGTTTCGGAAACGGATATGCACATCTTATCGTTCTAATGTAACACTTCGTCCATCCGATTCGATCCCATTATTTAGTTGCCACGTGCCGATCCACTGCTTGAGACCAGGCGTAAGCCTTTCAAAAAACTGAAGTTCCTTTTGTTGAATAATAGGTTTGGTTCAATAGTACTTTATATATTTACGAGTCGTTTTGACGTATTTGACATCCTTATTCGACTTTGCAATGCATTCCAGTAAAACTTAAAGGTATATCCTTCTTTAATACAGTTGTGCTCATTTGTTAGAAAAAACTAAAAAAAAACATTTCACTTTTCCACATCCGCGACGACGGATTATGATCCGAATGGATCGGTATACCAAATCGGTACGTTATCTACGAAAACCTTCAAAGCATTAATGTCATTTGATTACAATAAATACTTTTGTGCTATTTGATTCTACCTAATTTTAAAGGCACTTTTTTCAATATTACTTCAATTTATTATGAATTAAAAATAAGCTATGTAGCCCTTTAGCGATTCTTCAAAACTTCGGCACCAAAAAAACTAGAAGTTTGTGTATCATTTATTAAGTTTTATTCGTAGTATTTTCTATACTCTCTCTTCATCATAATAAAAATATATCGGATTTGTAAATTAATTCATTCAGTTAATGAAGCTGAAAACCATTTGGTCTTTTCTGCTATCGCTTTGTCTGATAAGTTCAAAGATTAAATCTCCTTACTGCACGTATTTTGTGGGCCAGACTAGTCTGCCAGACTAAAAGTCACTTGGACAAAATAATTAAATAAATCTTTTATTTTTTTATTTTGATTATTTTATTCTTAAGAAGAAAATCCTTGTTCGATATGCTTAAATTCCACGATATCAAACTACGCACAAAATGATCCTGAAATACGAGCCCAAAAAATCATTAGGATGAGTGAGCTCGTACTGTTACTCCTGCGATTCTCCTGATTTGAATTGATTATTCTTGAAAAAGATCCGTGATAATTCGATCTGAATTTCTGCTATGAATCTAAGAAAATCGACAAACGATTTTTGCTGTCCCTCGAAACTTCCTTTTATGAGACTTTTGATATAAAACTGATTGCGCATTCGTTTAAATTTAAAATGAATGAAAACAAAAAAATTCTTATTAAAAAGAAGATGGCAATTTGAGTGTCTTAGATTTTTTCAGGATGTTATTTTTTTCAAATTATGATTAAACTTATTTTGTTTAAAAGTATTAAATTTAGTTATTGTATAATATCTGTCACGCACCTAAAAGACGTTCCTCTTTGTATTCCTTTCTTCGTGGTTTATTTCACCCAAGTTCTCATATTCGGAAAGCCGTTGTTCAAGACCCATAAACCATTTTGATTTTTCACAACTAGTAAATAATGAAAATTAATTATGTTATTTGTTTTGCTTGTTACTACCGGTTTTCATTCAAAATGGTTTGCGTAAAATAACTGGTTACTTAGTGCGATAAAAGATATTTCGATTATCTTGAATCATTACCGGTTTCAACAGAAGAACATTTGAATGAAGCTTTCATACCACCTATTTGCTACAAAGTGGGTTCAAAAGCCATTTGTTGGGTCAGAACTCAGCTTTGAGAAATTATGCCTTCGACTCGACAAATTTAAGATATTGTTTTGCCGCTGTTTTGTTATTTTAGATACTTTTTGTTTGTTGATAAAAAAACTTTAATTTATACATACTATACTATCGTGCGAAGTGTTCTGAGCGAGGGAAGTATTTTTGCGCTAGGTTGGATGCAGTTAATCCTATAGCGCCATGCTTGAGCCCGCTTTCAGAACAAACCCATGATTTTATATACAAGCCATTTGTAATAAGACATTTGTCAAAATTCATTAGTTGTATTTAGAACTTTAGTTATATCTTCCATACAAGTAAATTTCTTAGAAATAAGTACAATACTAAAGTACTATTCTTTAAGAAAAAAAGGAATATATTCAATGTGCTTAACATTTTATTGTATCTTTATGTAATTTCTCAATCGAAATATAATTATTCTTATTGAAATCGAATGTAAGATTTCAACCCGAGTATAATAGATATGCCGTATTTAGATAAGAACCAGAAAGTTCCTTCTAATTAAATCATTTACCAGTCAACCGAACGTTAACTGGTTAAATTTGAAATTTTATAAGCCTGCATGATGATGACTGTAATACAAAAAAATACAGATTAACAGAACGTATAACGTTCTTCAAGATATTAATAGCTAGTATTGACTGATATTCTATCTGGCAATTCTTAAAATTTATATTTTCTGATTATATTTATTGAATTTATTCAAGAAAAAAAATTTATATGACAAATAATCGAGAGTAAAAATTGATTCATGAATTTCATACAGAATATCCTTACCCATTAAATTAAAAATTGTACATAAGCGAATATCAGATAATATTCCATGATATCGGAATAATCGGACAATCAAAAACTAAACTGTTCTAGAATTCAAATATAAAAAGTTAGAAAATCACATCAGTTCGGATTAGTTTATTCAGTAATTAATGTATAGGTGGATTGTAAAACATATCGAGCATGATCACCGAAGTAACTTAAAATCTCTAATTCCAAAAATAGAACATTTAATAAAGAAAATAATTAATTTTTCAGAAGAACACCTGATAGATAAAGACCGAAAATTGCAGGTATTACTGCAGAAGTACACTATTTATAGAAATTTAATTCTTAATTCTTTTCCATAAATTAATAATTTACTATTGACGTCAATCCATTCCGCTCACAATAGAATTGCATAAAGGTTGAAAACAATTTGTTAATGACTCACTATTTTATAGGTAATAACAGTACAAAAAAATGTGAATTAACATACTTTCAAAAGTTTAAATTAATATTCCTTAATCCTCGGGCCTAAGAAGAATAAAAGTTGCAAGCAACTGTTACTTTTCCGGATAATAGACGCTCAAAAACAGTTATAAAGGTTTATGCCTTGGAGGAGATTAAGGGAGGATGCCATAAGTCCAGGCGATTGATATACAATTTTCAGAACGATTATATGAAAAGAAAAATGATGATTTTTTTTAGATCTACAATAAAAAGTGTTCAGTCTTGCACATACGTGCCCGCACGTACTATATTAATCATTAACAATAAACTAATTATCTGTATATGAAAATATATAACAAACCCATTTCCACTGTCAAACATCCATTTCCAAACCTGAACCTAGACATAATTCAGAAATATTTCTTAAGACGATATTTAAAAAGCTCTTCAGACATATGTCGGAATCACGGCGCTAAATTCTTTTTTAATTGACAGTAAGAAAATTCACAGTAAAGGGGGGGTTGCAGCAGAATCTAGATTAATTTTTGAATCGCTTTCACTAACAAACAAAATGACGTAAATGTAATTCATACGTAATCGCGGAAAAAATTCAACTTGGTCAGTCTAGAGAAAAAAATTAAATTTTATAGGGAATCTTTTTTTTTAAACTCAATATTAATCCGGTCGAAAATATTGAGCAAAAATTTGATAGCAGGACAGAAATGTTTGATCAAAATTGCGTCCATTGCTTGGTCAAAGATCAAATTTATTTCCTAAATTTACTAACCTGGTATAGATTTTGTACGAACAATGAAATTCGTGATATAATCAGGTGTTTAGGTTCTTATAGCGAAATTTGAAACAATCAGGATTGCTGATTTGGTATTTACCAAAAATGCTTAATCAACGATAAAGTCTAAGATTTACACTGGTTGGCATC
>SCLH01001693.1:139032-151630 GCA_004367855.1 Oikopleura vanhoeffeni
TGTTTTTAAGGGGTATTCAACGGTTTCTTGGTATTTTGAATCTGGTCTCAGAATTAAACAAAACAAGTAAGAAATATTTTAATTGAGGCAATTTGAAGATTCGACTCTCGGCTATTAATTGGAAGGTGAAATTTTTTATATAGCTCAACAGCACCAGTGGAGTAGAGATTCTAGAACACGATTTTATTTTAAAGGTCTTTTTTGCTCAATAACGGCCGATTGGAAATTTTATGAATTTTGTCAGAATAACAGTCTGTCTCGTATTCATGACATCCGATTTTTTCTGCAAAAATTTCTCGCAAAACATTTTGTGAATTTTTTTAATATATTTTTTGTTAAATAATGTTTACATTATTTTGGAATATACCTGTTCAAAAATTTGTTAAGTTTAACAAATTCTTTCAAAGCTAATAAAAAATTATAAATAAAATATAGGAACTATAATGAAAATTAAAATTGCTCATTCAAACAATTAAACTCTTCAACTTTATCATGAACAAAATATGACTGATCTATAATATTTTTCGTAAGAACCGCTCAAACAAATGGTTAGCCTCCAAAGGGTTAATGGTGAATAATAAGCTGCAAAATATGCGATTTGCCATAAAATTTTCATTTCGTCTTCTGGGAGTTAAAGGACATAAACCATGTCAGTGTTATCACAAATCTATGTGATCACTTCACTATCATAAAATTTAAACGGGCGATGGAACGATTTCACTGCGTTTTAAAACTCGATTTCTAGCCCAAAGAGGTTTCCTACTCACACCTTCTTTAAATATAATGATCAGTAAAAAAATCAAATTGGTTCATTTACTGGTCAGTACAGTGACATGCTTTTACTTCAGAAAAACACAAATGACAAAATGTTTTTTTTAAAGAACACATTTTTGCCCTTTTTTATGAAATTACTGTTAATTATAAAGTACCTATTTTTTGTAGAAATCACAGCTCTTTAAAACACAGATCTTTATGTAGAAAAAAAAGAAAACATTGTTGTCCATTACGATAAGTCGAAACATATCACGGACTTTACAAAAAATGGAAGTAAGATTACTTATATTTATCATGATATATCCCTTTAACACCTTTTGGGTGATTGAAAGATGTAGGTTGGGGAGCCATCCTAACACTTCCTGAGACGCCCTTTTTAGCCACTCATGAGGCCGCTTTTCTCTTTCTTTTCAGCCTACATCTATTCAAATCACCCAAAAGATGTAAAGGGATATCCATGCTACCAAAGTTTCTTTGAAATTTGAAAGAGCAGACTTTTCAAAAAAAGTATCGGTGCCAAAAACAGCTCGGTTATGCTAGTTCGAAATCTAAACCAATAAAATCCTAAAATTTCGATCAATTTTATCGCTAGTTCCAACTTTTTTCGCAATTAACAAAAAATGAGAATCGTCGTTTATATTTTGTTATGGATCTAGATTAAGGGTATAAAAGAAACGTTTTTTCATTTTTTGGTTAGAGGTCCAAATTCGCAACGACTAGCTAATCCAGTCGACCAGTTAATCTATAACTATCAATCAAATAAGGAAACATTTTTGACTTTGAGAATTATTTGTAAAAAAATATTTATTTGAGGGATTTACACAAATCCAAACCTTCAAAAGCTCTCAAAAATACCCTGTCGAGGGTCAAATTAACATAAAACTTGTTTTGTACTATAACTTATCTCTAAGTCCTATAACTTATCTTCTCATATCGAAGTCTATGAGAGGTTATTTAAGAAATAAACCGTGAGATATTTTGACATGTTTCGGAAAAAATTTGAAGGAAGAAAATATCAGATCACTAAATATTCTAGAGAAAATTCCAAAAAATTTAGCATAGCTACTTTGGTTCTACCACTCAGAGCGCACCTCTACTAGCGTGGAAGTTTTTGAGACTCTGATTGGCTGTCCCTTCAACATAATTGGGAAAGAATGACGAATCGTTTGCGGAAACGCGGTGCCCTTCTGAGTGGGTAGATACTTCTTACCGTATTTTCTGGTCAAAACTTTTTTTGTCGAACTTTTCGTCAAACTTTTTCTCCCAGGAGAAATTCTTCGTTAAAAAAAAATAATTGATGCATATTTATTAGTTCAAAAAATGCATTCATTTGACCCATAATTATTGTTAAATTTTTCTTATTGATTAAAATAAGAACATACGGTATCCTGCGATTATTTTAAATTAGGATTTTGAAAGTCAAAAAATGGCAATCGATGTTTTTTGCCCATCTTGTAGAGAATTATTTCTCATTTATTTTTAAGAGCCAGGTTTTTTTTTACTTTTCAGAAATTTTTCAAAAAAAATTGATGTTCCGGTCAATTTTCGAGATTTACAGGTTGTCCCCAAAAAAAAACCCTAGTCTTTAGAGAACCAGAAAAAAATTTCTACGAGATGGGTCCAAAAACATCGATACCCATGTTTGCTTTTGGAGAATTTCCTATTGTCAGGGTCAAAAACAAACGTCACTCGTATTGAACGATGTACATATGACGGGGACATTTTTCGAACAGAGATCGACAGTGATTGCTAACGGGAATAAAAAAGACGAGATTACAATTTAGAGATCTCCTGAATTTTGAGCTTATTTTCTCAATGTTATTAATATCAGATCAGGGTGTTTTATCTCAAATCAAACCCAATTTCGGTGAATAATTAGATTTTCAGTTTCATAGAAACACCATAAAATTTTATGATCAAATGTCAATGCCGAATCAAGACTTACAAAGTTAAAATAATTTACATTTTAGTAAAAATCACATAGAATACTAAGATTTTGAAAAAAGTCATCATTTTACACAATAATTCTCTTAAAAAGCAGCTTAAAAATGCAGAGAATAATTTAATACAATTGCGAAACGTTACTTCTTAAAAAAAATACGTATTTTAAGTACAAATAACTTATTTTTTAAAATTCGGCATTCCAAGATTAGTTCCAATTTAGGAAAAATACGATATTTAACTGTCAACCCTTTAAATTGATCAAAAATTGACTCAAAGTATCGCACGCTGTAGCTACGTCACCAAGGTTTTAAGTTTATCAAAAATTGTCATGTTAGCCGATCAACAAACTTTGAGCGATACAATGGTATAACGTAAGTGATACCATTTTTTTATTTTAAAATCGCGTGCTAACCAAATACAGTGTAGTTGAACGCTTTTATCTTTTTTGGCAAGTTTAAAAAAAATTCAGTTTGAGCAGTAAACGGGCGTGTAAGTTAATCGGCAGCATGGGCATTTTTTCGATATCCCCTTTTCATACTGTGCTTAAAGATTTGGACCCTGTGTTGAATAACGTTAGTGCGTTTTCTAGTGAATAGGGCCCAAGTTCTTAAGCAAAGTGTGAAAGAGGGGTTTAGCGATATTTATGCATGATTTCGAACTAGTTTTGGTTTGAATTAGGAGATTATATGGACGATTTGAAATCCGGAAGAGGGCCCATTTTCCACTAATGATACTTAAATTTGGACTTGATTTGCCTTAAAATGCTTCCTTTTCCGGATTAGATATGCTGCCTTATTGAAAAATGGAATTACATTTTTTTATCAAATAGACGTACTTAAATAGCAAGCATCAAATTAATATTCGAATTTTCATATTATTATATATTTAGCAAATTCTCTTCCAATATTTATCAGCCACAGGATATTTTTTTGGCTTGAAGAGAAGTTTAGCGTGATAGCGTCAGATGGGCAAATTCCAAACTTTTCCAAATCTCCTTTTTTTCTTTTTTACTTGTGCTCTTTTTGAATAGCCTTTCTGAAATAAATAAAAATAATTTAATTCTTTTTGTGTCCTTAACAGGAGCAACCTAAGTTGTCGCGCAGTTTAAGAAACTTTGTTTGTTCAAAAGATCTAATAAAAATCTTGATATATTCATCTGGGTGACGAAATAACCCGTTATATCATTAGTTTATGGTCAATAGCGAATAACTTTAAACTATTTTTTGGACTGAAAATGAAGGCAAGTTTTGAAAATTTTGAACATTTGGAATTTGGATAAGTCAAGTCTTTGAGGACCACGATTTCTTAATGTTGAAATTCGATGATCGAAATTTGTGGATGCCTAGGCAGTCCAACAAAATTTTTCAGGAAAAAAGATATCGCTTTCATCATCTTAGCAGTACGAGTTAAACACAGTCTTACAGTGAAAAATTTGCTTTGCTGGAGCTGGTGGAGAGTTTTTCGACACGAAAAACCCTTTTTTTAGTGAGAAGTAGGGTTTTTCGCGATAAATCATAATTTTTTTTTTTAAATATTTTTGAAAAATAAATTTTATTAAAAAAAACGTGCCGTTATTTTTAAAAAATTTAGCAGAAACTGGTATTTAAAACTGAACCTGAGTGTTCGTTTTGACCAGAATCGAATAGTTGGACACGCTTATCTATCCTCTCGTAAAATTTTCGTAAATGTAAATCAATTCTGTTAGTCAAAAAATCTTGAAAAAACCGAAAATAACAATGTCAAAAATATTGTTAATGACTGACTTGAAAACTTTCAGTAAAAATCGTGAGATCTCACTAATTCATGAGGAAAAGTACCTTAACTGAGAGTGAAAATCCTATTGAAATCACATGCCAAATTTTAACTTCAATTGTGATTTATCAAGTTATGCATAAAAAAAAACCGCAAATTACCACGTTTTTTCATGAGAAATTCAAAATAAGAAACCAATTATCGAAGTAAAAATAAAGAATTGTGAAATTCAAAGTTAGGAAAAGAGTCTTGCCGAGGAGATGAAATTTTAAAGAGGTTATATTTTGATTTAGAATCCAAAGGTGACACCATCTAAGATGTACATCTTTGTTAAATAAAACAAAACACTGTAAAACATACTCTGCTTCAGAAAATAATTAAAAATCGAGTTGCATCACTAAAGACCAATACAGACAAAAAAACAAGACAAAAATTTGCACCTAAATTAATTTTAATGCAAACTTAGTTTAAAATTTACCGACTGGTTCACTTGCCAGCTCTCCATGAAAAAGTATGTACCTGCTTATTAAACAATAATAAAAAAAATATTCAAAAACGCTTCCCATTTCTATTATGATTAGGCCTCCCGAGCAAAAAATGAGGTACCCGATAGCAAGGTCGTAGAGTTCTGATAAGACAAGACTAAGTAGTTGTTGGCGCTAAGAATTTTATTTTAAATTTTTTGTGTCATCACTTAGTGGCGCTGTTTCGGGCGGTCAAATCATGATCATAATTTATGATCAATATATTGTCAAAAATAAATGAATTTTTTTGATTTTGAGCAAAAAGACCAAGAAATAAAATTCCATTCCCCATAAATTTCTTGAAAACCCATTATTAGGGGAGCGCGCAAAAAATCAACGAACTCTGTCCTCTCATGACTGAATAAATTGATTCGAATATGGCAAAAACTGGGATTTTCAACCAGTTCACGACCGTACATTCATAGAAAAAAGTTTAAATTACTGTTTTTAGCAATTTTAGACAAATACGTCTTAACCAAGCTACCATCCTTTTCGGAAACGGAACTCATCTTTATCTTAAAATCGCCTTACTATCTCTACAGCGCGTTCAAATCCCACTGATGTTGTCTAAGTGATTGTCTTAGTGATTGCTTGAGAGATTACACACCGATAAAAGTTAGCGGGTTCCATTATCAAGACCCTTGTCTATAAGCATATTCAATATAATACAAGACAACATTAGTGGATTCGAACACGCGCCCTATAGAGATAGTAAGCGTTTTTGAGGATGAGTTCCGTTCCGAAAAGGATATCCTTTTCCCAACCTAAGTCCATCTTAAAAAAATTACTATCTTATAGCGCGTGTTCGAATCCCACTAATGTGTCTTAGTGATTGTCTTGAGTATAATTATAGGCAAGAATGCTAGATATTGGGACCGCCAAAGTTGATAGGTGTTGTAATCACTCAACAATCACTAAGATAATCATTAAGACAACATCAGTTGGATTCGAACACGCGCATATAAATAGTAAGCATTTTTAAGGATGGCCTCGACTCGGCAGACTGGAGTCAATTAACTTACGAAAATAATAGTTAGTTTATTTTTTGTGTGCTTATTATCGTTAGTTCAACCAGAACAAATGTGTTCCAGCTCATTCAAGATTACTTTTATCTATTTTTTGGAAAGATTTGAGTTCAATTTCATTCTTAAATTCTAAAAAATTCAAAAAAATTAAGCAATTAAAAAATTTTTACGCATTTTTCGTTCCAAAATTTATTCTTATTTTTAATCAAATTCGTTAGTAAAAACAAAAAAAAAGCCACTTTAATTTTTATAAATGCCTACATATTTTCTGACCGGTGTTGATAATCATAAAATTCTTATTTTTCATCTTTTGTCGACTTTTTTTAGAAATATTTTGAAAATTTCCGCCAAATCAAGTCTTAAAATTTATATTAATAATTTTTTGAATTTCCATAAAATCAGGCAGAATCACATGTGAAATTTTTTGGTTTCCGTATGTCAACCGATTGAAGGGTCAAGCAAATATCGATTCTGAACACTGATAAATTAACAACACTTGATTGTACAACCGTTTTTTTCGATAATTTGGTTAGTCCATTTGGCACTCAATTTTTATAAGTTTAATTCTTGCAAAGATTCTCAACAATGTCGGTGTTATTAGCCTATAAACTTATAGGGCTCATTTTTGATAGTCAGGACATTTTTGAATATTAAACCCAATTGAAGGTCAATTTTTATCTTTAAAAAAGGTGTTTTACCCTATTTTTGCACTTTTTGACCATTTTTCATGGAAAAAAAAACTTGATACAAGAAATTTGTTAATGTGCCAAATGATTCACCCCACTTTTAGCGCATAACACCCGAAAATGGCTGAAGTTATTAATATTGTCTTGAAAAATATAAAGTCGGGTTGAAAATAGGCTTTCAATGAAAAGCTTAAATATAAGAAATATAAATATGAACGTTGCAAGAATAAACACTTTTATGAAGAAAAAAAAAATAATTTCACATTTTTTCACATTTTCACATTTCCTTCATATATCGCTCTGAAAAAATGTACCAACTGCCACACGATGCGATCCCCTTAAGGGGGTGCAATAAGTCCTGCAGATTGGTACATTTTTCAAAGCGATATATGAAAGAAAAAAAGGTGAAAATTAATTTTTTTTTATTTTTTTTCTTCAATTAAAGTGTTCATTCTTGAGAAGTCTTATATTTTAAATTCTTAACATAACTAATTATCTGGGATAATATAAAAAAACACTTTTCACTGTACATCCATTTCCAAACTAAACCCGACTACAGAATTATTTCGAAGACGATATTAATAAACTTCAGACATTTTCGGTGTTATATGCGCATAAAATGGCAAAATGCCAAAAAGTAGAGAAAACAACCTTTTTTGAGATAAAAATTGACCTTCAATTGCGTTTGATATTAAAAATGTTCTGACTATCACAAAAAATGACTCCTTTAACACCCGCAATTTATTGGAAATTTCACCACCAAAATTTTTTAAAATTTAGTGCCGAATGGCACTTATCGAGTGTACAGCCGAGTGTTAAAAATCATCCATAGTTTAGAAATGATAATCGCGCGACAACTCATTAGTTGACATACGAAGATTTAATAGATACAAAAAAATGAAATAAATGATTCCACCTCATTTTTTATTAGGAATTCGAAAAACCACAAATTAAAATTTTGGACATGATTGCGAAAAATTTTATAATATTTCCAAAAAATTCGACAAAAGATGAACAATAAAGATTTTATGATTTTTCAAACGGCTGTCAGAAAATATGTAGGCGTTTTTTAAAAAAATTAAAGTGGCTATTTTTTCGGTTTCTACCCACAGATTTAAATTACAAAACAAAAAAAAATTTGGACAAAAATACGAGAAATTTCATAAATAGTTTGAATTTTTTGAAATTTTACGATTTCAAAAATCAAAACTCGAACTAAATCTTTTCCCAAAATGAAGTAAAATAATTTTATCAAGCTTGAAACATATTTATATCGGACTCCAGTCTGCTTTGTTATGCACCCTCGTAAGGATGGATAAGTTGGTAAAGGATATCCCGCCATTAGTATATGTTAGTATATATCCTTTCGGAACGGAACTCCATCTCAAAAACGCTTACTATCTCTATAGCCGCGGTGTTCGAATCCCACTAATGTTGTTCTTAGTGATTATATTGAAATGATTATAGGCAAGGGTCTTGATAATGGAACCGCTAAATTTTTATTTGTGTGTAAATCACTCAGCAATCACTAAGACAATCACTTAGACGGATATATTCCGTTAACCCTTGGAAGCTCAGCACCACTTAAGTGGTGCTGAAAATTTTGAATCCGTTAAATCGGATGAAAGAAAAGTCCTGGAAATTTTTTGATCAAACCCAACATAAGAGTTGCAATGAGGAATTAAAAATGCAGTTAAAATTTTCTAAGAACGTCTCGTTCAAAAATTATTTTATCTTACTTTTTTGATAATTTCTCTCAAAAAACTCTAAAATGTTGCTGCTCAAACAGTTTAAACGATAGATAAATCTGAGGAAGTGCGTTTTTAGGAAAGTTCTTTGAGTACTTTCAAGAAAATAAAATTAATTTTACATCAACCTTTATTCGGAACTTTCTTTTTATTTTTTCGAAAGTAGGTTCAAATGAAAAGCTACGGCAACACTGATCAGAAAGTTGGCTTACGCCGAGATAATATTTGAAGTCTTAGCGGTTAAATTATAACAAAAGTTGTTTATAACTTTATTTTTAAATAAATACTTTTCTATTTTATTTTGAAATAATTGAAATAGTAATACAAATCTCGAGTTCCTCTTCTGTAAAAAAGGGCATTTTCTGTCATCGAATGATCAAATCGGCAAAAAACTATCTTTTATAACCGACATTTAACGCCCTCTAGCTGCTTAAAACAGATCTAAAACGAAAATTGCTTGAAAAAAATCAAACAGATGCTAATCGATCACTGGCCCGATCGGCGAGATTTCCTTTGGATTCAGCTTGTGCTAAAGAGCTCGGAATTTTTATTTACTAAAGATATCATTTTTCATTATCAAAAAAATGATTTTTTTTACAGCGCAAACTGTTTTGTAGTTTTTTATCAATCGCGCTGAAATCGTCTTTGATGAGAAACAAAAAGTGTAGATTAAAAAACCAAAAAAAATTGTGAAAGCCAAGGTCAGAATTAGTGAGAAAGAGAAAGAAATGATTATGTTAATCTTTATGTTTTCGATGGCAAGTAATGATTAAACCCAAATTTTTTCTGATAGTTTCGACAATTTTTTTAGAAATTTACAAATCTGATGAAGTATTTTTTTAATTTGAGTCTTTTCTAAAATAGGACATTTGTTTCATTCTCAAAACATATTTTTTGACAACTGCAATTTTTTTCGCGTTTTTTGAAGCAATCGCGCTGCTAATCGTCTATTATAGAAACCGGAAAATAGATTCAAATCGAAAAAAAAATTGTGCAAGCCAATCTTAATGAGTGCGAATAAAAAAAAAGAAATTTTTTGAAAATATTTCTGTTTTCAAATGAGAATGATCAAAGCCCAATCTTTGCTGCTCAGTTTCGGCCGATTTGAATAAAATTTAAAATCTAATTTGATTACCTTGCTATAGTTGGACTATCTTTACAAAATTAAGATAATTCACGGTTTTTATGAAATGTAGTTATCCGTAATGAGGCTGAAAGTCGCCCCACTTAAGTGGGCAGGAGCCTCTGCCGAAATAAACCGAATAAATCAATTTGGAGCTTCCAAGGGTTAAGACAGTGATAAGGTTAAACAAAAGTAAGAAGCGTTTCTTGTTCCGGATGAGCATACCATAAAAAAATAGCTACGTATAGAGTTTTTTTTATTTGCAGCTTTCTCGTAGAAAAGCCTGTTTCTGTTTAAAACTCACGATATTGTTTTTACTGGTAATTCACGCCAACAGTTACGATCAAGATGTATGTCAATCGATCGGTCATTATAAAAGATAATCGAGCTGATCTTAGTAAAACTAGTTAACGATCATGAACTCAAAAGTTGAATTGAACAATTATTTCGTGGCAAAATTATCAGCAAAAAATCGACTTTTTTCAAATGTTTTTAGGCTAAAAGATATGAATTTCTCAGAATTCAAAAGATAAGATTATAAATAAAAAACTGATCAAGTTAATTTGTAGTTTTAAAAATTTATTTTTGTTTTCTAAGACAGATAATCTGTCACAGATTGTTTGTCATCAAAATCTCAACTTGTTTTTAATTCCCTATTTTTAATTTGTTTCTCAAGCAGTACTTTTTTGACCAAAGAATGACAAAAAATTAACCTGACCACTCTTAAACTTATGGTGGTAGCTGACTCGTTTTTTCAGCATTAGCCCTGTTATAACCGAAATCCCAGCGAGACTGAAATTTTGATATATGGGTTATATATATAATACAATATCCCTTTATCACTTTTTGGTTAGAATGCGTAGCCACNGTGGCTACGCATTCTAACCAAAAAGTGATAAAGGGATATAACTAAAATTTGTCTGAAGTTGTCAGAAAATTATGATCGATCAAATATGGCTTTTTCGATACTTTCTTTGGACACCAGATATTTCAATCTAAAGAATATTTAGAATTTTAGAAAAATACTTAATGGCCTCGGTGCATTTTGGCAGATTTGCACTTTTTTGTTTTTTTTTCTCTTGATAAGAAACTTTTTGGCATTTCAAAATTTTCGGATGAACACGTTTTCGAACAAAAGTTGGCACATTTTAGCTCACTTTGTATAATCCGATTTTCTTCAAATCAATTATTTTTACTTTATAAATCTTCTTATGAAAAAACACTCAAAAAACGCGCGTTTGCTTCCATGGTGTCTAAATAACAGTAAAATTTATTATTTTTTATTTATAACTTAGGTGCCTAAAAATACGCTCTCGACCACCAGCTCGGATTTATCAAATTTTATTTTATACGATTTCATACGTCATAATCGAAAATTTAAATTTTTTAAAAAAGACAGAAAAACCGAAATTTTACCACATCGAAAGAAATATTTTTCTTTATGAGTTTAATTTATCAAATGTGACGCAATGGATGGGTTGGCTTATCAATTTTGCAAGTTTTGGTGTAATAAAATTGTTTTCATTCCGGATAATGACGGCTTTGGAGTATTTCTGCCGATCCCTAGTTACGTTTAAAAAGGATAATTCAGAGTATTAACAAGAGCGAAGAAACAAAACGAAGACATATTTAAATATAGTGAAAGTAGCCATTCCAAATATTTTAAGCTGAGGATTCCAGAAAAATGAACAAGAAATGAAGAAAATTTTCAAAATATTTCCAAATAGTTTCGACCGAAAATCCCAAAAAAATGTCAGATGATTGTTCAAATAGCATATAAAAAATATGTGGTCACCTAAGCGAAAAGTTAAAGTAGCCATTTTGAAGAGTTTTTTCGTTGATTTGAAACAATTACTGTAAAAAAAATTTGAACAAAAATTAGGCTTTTTTTTATTATGTACGGAATATTTTTTGCATAGCCCAATCAAAATATAAATTTGCTAAACATTTTGTAAATGTACCAAAATCTGTATTTTTCATGCTGTCATAGCATTTTCAAAATAATGGAGTGGCGCAAAAAAAATATTTTTTTTATCAATTTGAAGAATTTAATCTCAATAATCTGATCCAGCAAAAACATCGGAATTTTATGCTTTAGAACTCTTGTTCTTGCCTGTTCATGTTCGAAATCTCAAATTTATACATTTCACTTTTTATACATTTCACTATCAAAAATTAGGCATTTTTTTATAATGTACGGAAGTTTTTTCAAAAATTTCTCATAATTTGTCGAATTCGAAAAGTTTAATTCCAACTCAAAGTTTTCTTAAAAAGCAATAACTCGAAAATTCTGTAGTTACAAAAGTTGCCTGGAGAAAGTTGCCTGGATAAAACATTACTTTGGTGGTATATTGAGAAGAATATATAAACCCTGTAAATAGTTTTTCATCAAGAGCCCATATCCGTATCTGTCAAAATGCACCGAGGCCCTTAAACATTACGCTGGACACTTTGTGAATTATATTCATATATCCCTTTATCATTTTTTGGTTAGAATGCGTAGCCACTACTCTTTTTAACGTGTGATTTTAACGTTGTGGCTACGCATTCTAACCATAAAGTGATATAGGGATATCGGCTGTGAACCTTTTTTTATTTAATCGTCGAATTTTTTATCGAATTTTTTAATCGTCGAATTTTTTATTTAATCGTCGAATTTTTTCTATAAATTCAGAATCGAGCAGTATTTCTTTAAAAAATACAAGCACAAAAAACTTCAAACTACGTTGATATCATCCACGTCTTAAATTTAATACAAAAAGTTTCAAACCGAAATTCTAAGCGTATAATTTAAACTCCCACTCAGTAAGTATGAATATTCTTAGGGACGATTTGAAATAAAGAATTTCAAAAATCAAAAATGGAGATCCATGTTTTTGACCCACTTTATACAGATTTTTTTCTGGTCATTTTAAGACCGAGGAATTTTTTTCCAAAATTATTCAAAAAAAATCAATTTATACGGCTGCGCTAAAACTTGGCCGGGGACCTGTAAGATCTCAAAAAATTGACCAAAAAATCG
>SCLH01001694.1:5872-35033 GCA_004367855.1 Oikopleura vanhoeffeni
CGATGAATGGCTGTCAAACAACAAACAAGCTTCGAAGGTGAGTTGTCAATTATTTTTTTAACTGTACACTTGTGGCGAAATTTTTTTTAATCACGAAAAAATATCACCGTGACTGGTTGGTTATAAATTGAGAAATAAGATATTATTGCAAATTTTTAAATACGAAGATGGACCTTATTAACGCAACATGGTTATTGTTGAAAATTCTTCTGCTAAAATACTGAAGGGTAATAAAAGGTGCTTTACATTGTTTCTTGCTGGTGAAATGTAGCTCAGGTTTTCAAAAAGAAATAATTTTAGATCTACAACATGACAAAAATTATTTTTATTGTTTGATATTGGAGGGACGAGAACCTTGAAAAGTATCATGCAAGCAAAAATAGAAAACCAACATATCACTTAACCAACCCGGTTAAAGACATAACCAGAACGTTACTTTTTACAGTTCCGGCTAAATACAGCTTTCATTGTATTTCCAAGATGTAATTATATTTCTCTCAGATCAATTTTTAGACTTTCTCGAACTGGTCATTAGCCCAGTTTTTTATTTATTTTTGTCTATTCTCCTAAAAACTTTCTCACATATATGAAAATACATTGTAAATTTCGGAATTATGTGGTGAAATGTAAATTCGGGCTGGTTGAATATGGAAAAAATATTTTCTTTGAAAGTCCATTTCTGTGTTTTATTTTTAAGTTTCTTGTTTGGAATTTTTGTGCAAAATTCCACTTAGATCTCCCGCTATCAGTTATATAAAGTGGAGTGCGGTGGATTATTCCAAAGTTACTGGATTACATCAATACGTATAATCTTAACTTCAAATCAATTTATTTT
The DNA here is from genome assembly GCA_004367855.1 of Oikopleura vanhoeffeni. Lineage (NCBI taxonomy): Eukaryota > Metazoa > Chordata > Appendicularia > Copelata > Oikopleuridae > Oikopleura > Oikopleura vanhoeffeni. The sequence goes on from SCLH01001694.1 coordinate 6,708, forward strand.
ACTTTCTCTTTGGAATATTGACACAAATTAAATATTTCTAGGGTAACTTTTCATGAAAAATTCGATTATTAGTATTTAGAAATATTTCACCAAATTTAGAAGCTCCGTAATTATACAAAAACAATGAAAGTACTTGATGATATACAGTTTGTTTAACAGTAGTTGGTGACCAGTAACTGGTACAGATGAACGCTGATAGCCAATAAAATTTTCTTGTGGGTCTCCAAAAACCTCTAGTGAATTTTCAATTTCTTCTTGAAATTTTGAAAATCATTCTTTAGAAAAAAAAATTGAAATTTAAACCTTTTTCGATATTGTATTTTCTTTAATCCCACTTAAACGCCGATTTTTACAAATTTGGCGACTTCAAACTCTATTTCTTTTAGACTGAATTTAAAGCCGTTCGAAGGTAAAGCCGTTTTCCCGACGTAGGTAGATAAATTATAATGTCGTCAATATGGCTCGTTTCTGAATTTTTATTAATTATTTCTAGAATTCTAAAAAACATTGACTTCAAGTGACGAAATGAAAAGTTTCAAAAAAAAAGGACGTTCGATTTTGAACAAAAAAGTATAACAAAAAAAAAAGATACCATTCAAAATCTGAAGCTGACGATTTCACGTGATGAAAAAAATCTGCTTACGTGGTGGTGGCATTACCTCAGGTTTCGTTGCGAGCATAAAGCAAAAGAAAATGTTTCAAATTTCTGAAAATTTTTATTTTCTTCTAGTTATTTTGAGGAAAAAATGATTGCCACATGAGATTCCTGCGTCCAACTTTAGTCATTCTCGATATTTATGTATCATAAATTTAATTCTATAAAGGGACGCTAAAAAAAGCGAAACCCACCCTCAAGCATGTTTTTCGACTCTTATCCACTGCATTACATTTTGCTTAGAATGCGTAGCCACTACTCCTTTTAACGTTGTGGGCTACGCATATATAAGCCAAAGTGTAATAAGAGGTTATACATGATGGGGATCATTCGGATCAAGTGAAAGATCAATTAAATTTTTACTTGCGAAAAAATTGCAGCACTTTAGCTCGTCACACGGCTTTGCTAGAACTCGGTTAGCACCCCTACTAAAATCTGGAAAATTTGGACCGACATTTTTATTGCGAAAACTTTGATAATCGAAAAAAATCCGTCATGCTTAAAAATGAGCAGAAAAAAAATACTCTACAAAATGAGTCAATTAAATCGATACCCATTTGACGATTTTGAAATAAAGAATTTCAAAACTCTAGGATCAATGTTTTTTAAGCTATATTTGAAGAGAATTTTTTTTGGCTTATTTTTAGACGGTGAGGATTTTTTTTTGTTGTTCAAAATTTTTTTTAAAAAATCAATGTTTTCGGTCAATTTTTTGAGATTTTACAGGTAGTCCGGGGAATCCAGTGTAGCGAAAGCCGTATTTCAAGGGGGGTAGCAGCCGATGTGGCCCAATTGGTACAGTTTTCGGAGTGATTTTTGAAAGAAAAAAAATGTGAAAAATTTTATTTTATTTTGTTATCTATAATGAGTGCCATACTTGCACGTTTATATTTTTAATTTTTTCTATACTTAAGTTTCTGTAAAAAAATATCAAAAACAGCTTTTCATTACAACTTCCAATTTTCCAACTTGACCGATGTGGAGATTTTTTTTTTAAAGGCGATATGGGTTATAAAACTTCAGACATTGTCGGGTTGTAATGCACTAAATGTAGTGGGAGGAATCATATCCACATGCAAATGTCTTAAAATATGAAAGTTTTTTTCCATGATGAAATAGAGAAAAACAGCTTTTTAGGAAAAAAATGCCTTCAATTTGAGTTTAAATAAAAAAAATTGGTCCTGGACTTTTCAAAATTAAGCTAGCCTTACACCCGCAATTGTAAACAGATTTTTTAAAAATAATAAAATTTTTATAATTGCGTGCAAATGCACAAAACCGTGTTCCTAAGCAATGTGTTTGTAAATTTCATCATGGAAGTCAGAAAACGAATATTCACTTTGACCCTAAATGATCGGTGAAATACGGAAACCAATATATAGATACCAGAAATTTCACAAGTTTTCGGCCTGATTTTACAGAGATTTCAAAAAACTACTAATTTAAAATTTTTGGACTTGATTTTGCGGAAAAATTTCATAATATTTCTAAAGAGTCGACAACAAAATGACAAAAAAAACATTTCATGATTTCTTCAAACAGCAGTCAGAAATATTGTAAGACATGCATAAAAAAAGTTAAAGTGGCTATTTTTTTTCGTTTTTATTCACAGATTTCATAAATTAATCAGAAAAAATTTTGACGAAAAAATGCTTAAAATTTCATAATGCTTGAATTTTTCGAAATTTTACGAATTATAAAATAAAAGTTGAACTCAAATCTTTCCTTAACTCGTTAGACTTTAGACATGAATCTGTTACCCAGACTCGATTTTCGGCAACTAGTGACCTTCTTAGATCGAAGCCAATATAAGCAAAGTTCATTATCAACATACATTTTTCAATAGCCTTAAATAATATTGCAGCCATTTGCAATAAAATTAAAATTAAAAATAAAAAAGTTCCGATGAACAAAACGGGCTTTAATGGGGATGGAGAAAAAAATTCGCGAAAATGTACCCCAGTGACGGCAGCGTGCAATAATTCTACGCAATTCAAACCGTTTATTTATTATTTGAAACTACTGTTTGTAGTTAAACTGTCAAAGGGGTTTCTCAGTTCCATTTAACAATTATTATATGTTTTCATCAAAATTCTTCTTCGGTAAATTGACTCTGAAATTATTGTAATATTCATTTGATTGTTCTACAACCATGAGACGAAGTACACGCCTACGCGTCCACTCGCAAACCTTTTTGATTCTGAATTAATTAATTTTTCGGAAGGTTGGCTTCTAGAAGGTGCTCTATTCTAACGGAGGGCCAATTTCACAAATAATACAAACAGAAATCTTGAAATAAAAAAAACCCCAATCGGTAATTTATCATTTTTCTCACCTTCTCTCCGCCTACGGGCATTCTTATGTCATTCAGGCATTGGCGAAAGCTATGACTTGCTGCGAGATCTGGGCTCTATTTAAACTGAGGGCCATACTGTAATGCATCTAGAGTCTTAGAAATGTCGTTACGATGCTTTTGAGGGGTCTTTTCGCATGATTGGTACTTTTTGAAGAAAAAAATATATGGTACCAAGTGTGCAGTATCTTGGAAAAAAGTACTCAAATACGTCAAAAAAATTCGGTCAACTTCAAACGTTTTTAAGACTTTTTTCTCATACAGGGAAGTCAGAATAAAATATCACGTGACGAAATTAACTCCAAAAATGAAGGTTAAAAAATATGTCATAAATCAAATCCTAGTATTTCTTGAAAGAATAAGATCGACGTGACGTGTTTGGGAAAAATATTATTGATGTTCAAAACTCTAAATTAGGTGTGTATTAGTCCTCAAACTTTTGCGGCGTTAATTGAGTACTATTTGCCGTACTTGGGCCAAACCTCATTCTGTAATTGGAAGCGTCACGTGATCGTTTCGGGAGCTTGAGTGATAATGTAAAAAAGTCTTTAAAAACTTCTAGGAACCACTTCACTTCTTTCAAAAAATTGATTTAAGCCAATTTTTGGAAAAAACAGTTACTACTTTACCAACCTTTTCCTTAATATACGTGTCACGTGATCATTTTGAGGCTATGTGTATTGGGAAAAAAGTCTTTAGAATTTTGTTTACTGATCACGATGAAAGGTTTAATTTTTGTGATTTAAAAAAAATTATTGCAAAAAAAAGAAGTACTGTAATACTAGTTTAAAAATTTTCAATAAAGATAACGCACAAACGTCATTTTCATTCTTAAGTTTATCGAGTTAATTAGTAACTGGTTTGTCATTATGTTTAGGCGTCGTAAAAATGCAGATTTAATGGTGAATTGGTCACTCCTTGCCGGAAATTCGCAGTCTACGAGTTAAATAGATAAAAATTGAATTTTTATGAGCTTGTACACATTATTGCTGGTTCAGCTAACGATAACGCACAAAAAAAAAACCAACTAATTATTTTCGTTAAGGTTAAATGACGCCAGTCTGCCACATCCGCTGCTACCCCCTTAAGTGCTAGAAGGCTGAATTTTTGGCCAGTTGAAAATTAAGCGTTTTGGTTACCCCTTTTTTTGCTTTAGGGTCAGCCCAAAATGTTTTCGCTTTCAAAATCATTGCTGTTCGTTAACTGCAGTCCTACCCGAAGTTATCGAAAGTCCCGCACAGAACAAAATAAAATGTCGAAAACCTGAGATATTTCATAAAAACTAATATCCTCAAATTTATTCATGGTTTTATTTTAATAAATTTAGGATCCTAATAGGATCTAATAGGATCCTAATAGGATGTCATTGACACCGTGTATATGTTTTACGAAATTTTGGCAAAAATCCAAAATAAAAATAGGAAAAAATATTTCTTTTCAACGGCTAGTCGTATAATTCTTAAATAATGTCAATGAAAATGAAACTCTAATAGAGGGTTACTCTATGACAATTCTAAATTGCAAGTTCTTTAATCGATTAATTTTTTTGTTTAGGGGTGTTTGAACAAAAATGGGTCTACTGAATGGCTCTTGTGCGCGTGGAGGTGTTAAAGGCATGATTTTGTTTACTCATTAGCGCTCAAGAAATAAGGCAACAAAAGAAGAATTTATTTTTATATTTTGTAGACTCAAAGGGAAACAATTCTTGGTGAAGTTGCAGAAAGTGACCCCATTTGAATGGACAAACGAAGTTTTGCTGGTTTAGCTTAAATGGCGTTCTGGTACCCTTTTGGGTGCATGTAGTGGTCAAGCTGTCAACTCCCCTCCAAGTAAAAAGAGTGAAAAAGTGTGGAATTGAAAACTTTTATTTGGAATTACTCAACTTCTGGATATAGGAGTCGACAATTGATAGGTACAACCAATGGTCATTCAGGATTGATGGGGGGTTCACTTCGTATTGGTTTAGATTTTATTGTATGTTTATTTTACTCATTTTGATCACTTAATGATTATGTATAAATTTGTACATCACTGACCTGCTTTGTCAAAGATCACTGTTGAAAAAGTACTAAACCATTATTAGAATTGACCAAAAGCGCAAATTGCCAAAACAATGATTTCTGTTAAAAAATAAATATAATACTTCTCAGCATTCTTTTAAAATTAATTTTTTAAGAAATAGTTTTAATAATACTGTAATAAATAATTTCAAATAAATATCTGTTTGAACCTGTAATGAAATATGAACTGTAATGAATTGTTAGTTACTGAGTGCTCCAGAGCCTGTCATAAAAAAATGTGAAACATCTAGAAAGAGTCTAACCTATTTCAGAGTTTTTGGAGGCTTATCTAACTCCCCACTGTGACGGTAGAGTTAAATTGCTATCAGACACTACATTGGTGTTAAATGGTCTTTTAAGACTGGAAAAAACACTTAAAAATACACACTGAAGCAATACATTCCGTCAGTTTTGTTAGTCCACGTTTCTGATTGGACGAGCCATCGCCGTACTTTCGATTTTCTTTATTGGGATGCAAGAATTTTGTTCAAATAGTAGTCAAAAAGAGGTTTACTTGGTCAACAATTTAGTACTTGCTTGCGACAATTGGCCATAGGCTGTTATCGGTCTTTATTTTCGACCCATCTCATATCATTCAAATCCCGGAAGAAACGTATCGTTGTTTTAGTATATCAAGCGTTAAATTTGGCTTGATTTTACTAAAAAACGCTCTGCTTCCGGGATTTTAAAGATATGCCCTTTATCAATTTTGGTTATAATGCCGTAGTCCTTTAATTGCATTTAACCGTCTGTTTTACACGTTGTGGTGTACGGCATTCTAACCTAAAAGTGATAAAGGATCATTCCCCTCGTATAGCACTGTTGACTCGGGATGGCTCGGGTCTGCATAGGCTCGAGGCTGAACAATTTTAATCCCCTAGATTAGTGAAGTGATTTTTTGTGCCGTGTGCATGTCAAAAGCATGGGTACATCGCTTTCGCCTCTTTACCCGCCCAAGGCTGTTGAGGCCGAAGTGCGTCTGAAACAAAATGTAATACGACTGAGTTCCCGTGACTAATTTTTATAAACTTTCGGACATGTTACTCGAAAAACAGCACGGAGTGGTAACTTTAAAGATAAGAAATCGGATAAGAACACTGATATTTGAGGTGTCATTTGGAAGGGCTATGCGATCATTTAATTTCGTCACACCGATAACCAATTCGAAATCTCAATATTTTTGAACCGAAAATGGCCATGTTTTAATAATAAAAGAAAAAATCATTATGGCGTACACGTCGATTTTATATACGAAAACAAATTAACAAAAAGAACTTTTTCTCGGAGTCTGTCGAAACCTGCACACATCTTTCGCTAGAAACTCCAGTGTACGGCAGGTTTGAATGCGGATTGGTGTAAAAAATTGTCTCGCTGCGTAGGTTTTATTTTCAAGTTTTTGGGATTGTAAATGTTGAATTTTTATACTTTGGCTTTTTGCCATTTCAACTGTAATAGAGCTACAATGCTATGAAACAAAAATAAATATTAGTCGGTGAGTTTTTTTTTGTACATTGGGAAATAAAATAAAGGAAAATACACGGGCCTTACCTATTTCTAACAAAATTCGTATCTGTTTTGCCTTACACGCCTCGCATTTTGTGGCGAGGACCCATTTCCTCACTTGAATCAAGGTAGTATTGAAAACTATTGTTACTTGGTCAGAATTTATCGAATTTGCGTCAATTTTATGGACGATGTTGTATCGAAATCCAGGCTTGCTGATTTGGTTCACAAAATGAATTCTCTAGAATGCATAAAATCATAACCTAAAAAATGTTCTTCTGTTCAAACTGGATATTAATTTAATGAAAATCTAATATTGGTTATGACAATCCAATATATAAAGTTACTTGGGAATAAAGAAAATTTCAAAAATGTTATCTCTCTCCCCTGAGGTTTAAAGTACACAAATGATTACATATTTGAATTAACCGTACGAGAACGTTGACAGACCGGCCAAGTTAGTTTTTGGAAAAATTCTTGTGTTTGGCTTCAGGACATCACCAATAACAGTATTTGGACCCTGAATGTTAACTAGAGCAAAAAGTTGGTCTGACTGAAGCAAACAAGATTTTTAAAACTCAACTTGGCGGTCTGCTCAGTTCTCTTCCGGCTTAAATTTAAAACATGAATCATTGCTTGAACCTTGAAACTCAGGGAGGAGCATACATTCTAAAAAAAAAATTCCGATCACTGTTTGTAAGCACGTTTCTGATCTGGAACGAGACCATCCGTGCATAATTTGGACAATTGTTTTTTAGGGATGCAGAGATTTTTGTTTAAATATATCAAACAGAGGTAGAAAAGTTGGCCGACGATATGTACTTTTGCGCGACAATTGGCTATTAAAAACCCTTTAAAATGCGGGACGACCACCCCCTTAATGTGCCAATGGGGGTTCTGAATGTGAATTGCTGTAATTGCTGGGATTTGTAAACCCACTGTTTCCAACAGTCTGTAACTTCGTGATATAAACATGATCAAGCATGAAACATGAAAAAAGTTTATTGTTCTGTAATCACTCTTTTCATGATTTTAATAAACCCAAAAATAATTTTTCCTCATTGAGGATAACAGAATTCGTAAAAATCGTATATTACGAAAAACGAGTTTTTAAAAACTGCACAATTTTGCCCAGCAGTCACAAAAACTCCGAGCAGATCTGCATATATACGCATTAGGTTGAAACTTTCAAAATGAAACAGGAAACATACAGTCGACAAACTATAAGTTACAGTAGATTAATTAGTTTACGTTGCAGGTGATTTCGTAAAAATGAACCAAAAACCAAGAAAAAAGACTTTGCGTATACGTTGCAAATCTTCTCTTATATTAAAAATGATGTTTTTATTAAAGCGAAATATCTGAGCGAATAAAATGCTTTACGAAACTACAGTATTGGGAATTGTGTTCAAATTGCATTGATTTAAATGGTCAACAAAGAGCGCGCACCGCTACTCCTTGATAAGTCTGAAGATTGTTATCATGCATAATAAATAAGAAGAAAGTCTTATTTCTTTCAATTATGCAATAACAATTTTTAACATATTTCTCCTGCTCAATTTTCCGGATAGTTCAATTTGGGCATTTTAATTAATAAAAGTACGAATTAATAATTCTTTTTTAAATTAGTCATATTTCAGTGTAGAACATCTAAAAATAGATTAACGGGGGGCGAAATAAGAGCATTATAATTAGTTGCAAGCGATTCTAGGCGCCCGAATTTACCTGGGTTCGATATTTGTTTGTTCAATTAATCATAATAGAGAAGTTGCGATTGTGCAAGCAAATTTACATTCAGAAACCCCTTGTAACGGGTACTCAAGCCGGTTTTTAATTCAGGTTAGCGGGACATAATAAGCGCAACCAATAGAGCCTCAGGAGGCACAAAATGCATTTCTACTCTTAATCATAGAAAAAATTTCGAATTTCATCTATATTTCAATTTCTAGAGTTTTTTTCAAGATTGTTTGTTCTAAGTATTTTTTTGAGAAATACATTACCTTAAATTAATGAAATTACAAATAAAAAGTGAGTGGACATCCTTTTTACTTCAGTTTGGGCAGTACGGCTGTCAATTTGAGGGTACTATTCGGTTACAAATCGGAGGTAGAAATAAATTTCTAGAAACTCCTAAAAATTGGAACTTCCGGTTTGAACCAAAGTAGGCAGATTTTCTATTAATAGGAGCAATGATTTTAAAAAAAATCTAATCACTAGAAATTGAGAAGACATGTGTCTACGAATAAATATCAAATTTTAAAAAAAATCGACGGCCGAATCGTTATTGAGAAAATTTTGTGATTTAGCTCTGAAATTTTCACGGCTTACTCTGATTTCTAGAATATAAGGGGATCAAATTCAACCTGACGTAAGCAAATTTTTTCTTCAGTAGACCATGAGCCTTTCATTGATGGTACCTTTCGAAACCGATAACGGGATGAATTTTTTATAGAATCAATGGAGAAATTGAGTTTCCGGGCGGAACTAATATGCACATTTTCTATAAGTAGAGAACGATGTTTAAAAAAAACTGTTCCACTAAAAAGTGAGGAGAGACATGTCTCTCCAGAAATAGAATACCCGGGAAATTATAACATAAAAAATCGACCAGAATCGTTTTTGAGAAAATTAAGTCTACAAATTTGCTAAAAATATCATAAAATTACGGTATTTCGATAATCTAGAAACAAGTCGATCGAAATTTGCATACATATTTTCGATAACTGTCGACGTAGTAGAAAACCGTATTTTCCTTACACAACTTTCATCAATGTCCATTGAGCCGGTTCCGAAGATGAAAGACCATTGAAGTCAAAATCCAGTGTTCTAGAACTCTACTCCAACTTGGTTAGCTGTGGGTGCTCAAAATTTTTTTTTCTACTTTGGTCGGGAGCAAAAAGGTTAGATCTTCATTTGAGAGTCTTCAGAATTCGATAACTTGTTGTCGTTCCTTCTGATCCCGATCTAAAATCTCAAAAACCGGGTTGTGAGTACCCCTTAAGGGGGTACCCATAAGTCCTAGCAGATTGTGTACATTGTTGTTCACGAGCGATTTTTCAGACGAGAAAGAAAAAAATGTATTTTTTTTTATCTCACAATAAAAGTGTTCCTTTCTTGGAACGGTTAATAATTGTTAAATTCTTAACATACTAATTATCTGTGAAAATATTAAAAACCGACTTTTCACTGTACATCCATTTCCAACTTAACCTGACTAGGCTGTCACCGGTCTCGCATTTCAACTAGAAAAAGTTTAAGAATTTAAAAAAAAAATTTGTATCCAACTTGTTCCTTAGTTAATTTCAAGCAAAAAAATTGGCTTCATGGACTTTTTCGAAATTTTAATCCTGGGTGTCCAAAATGGCCCCAACATAGAAACCGTCTCATAGAAAACCGGCCTGTAAAACGGAAGTTGACATAGGAATTTGTTGCACACTTCAGATTCGATGAAAGAGGTCACAATAAACTACCCCCATTGTAAATTTTCAGCGAATTTTAAATGATTAAAAGGTAGTTTGGATTTTAAGCAGTTGAAGAAAATGTATTTTTTTTCAATTCTAGTCAACCCCTTTTGAAATGTTTTTTGCTCTACGGCAATCGTAAAATTGACGATAAACTTAGTGATGAAAATATACAATTCTGAATAATTTTTTGCACCAAAAAATTCGAAAAAAAATTCTGAAAATTTTGGAAAAATTTTTACGAAAATTTTTTAAAATCCGAGTTTTCAAATTATCTTGAAAGGGATCAATATGTGGGTATCAAACGATAAGTATGAAAAAATTGTAAGTTTTTTGGCTGAAAAATAAATTTCGAAATATTGTTTTTTCTTTAAATTTTTGATTTTAAAATTCTCAATTTTTGATGAGTTCATTGTATTCAGATGGCAAACCGAAAGTGGGCTGACAATGAAATTTGATCGCTTAAAGGATTCAAAACAGAGGGGAATTACTACCATGCAATTTATGACCGAATTCTGACTTCGAAAAACAAATTCAAAAATGCTTTGCCGGGCAATGTGACTATGGAACTTCAATTTTTGGCTTGGAATTTTCATAGTTTTAGAACCGTCTTGTGAAATTCTAAGAGTATGGCTGGTGAAAGTTTCTGCTTTAGTTGCAGAAAATAAAGGATTTTACGAAAAATGAAATTTTGGCCAGCTTTATCGAGAAATAAAGTTAAAAATTTCGTTGACAAAAGGATTTTTGGGCACCAAATAAAAGTTTTAGCGTGCCATAAAATAGTGCCTGATCATTGAATTTCTGCTAAGGAAATAATTTTTGAATGAAGTTGTCGGATAAATTTTGTTCAAAAACGTGAAAAAATAGATCTAATTTTCCATTTTTTGTTTTTGTTTTCTTTAAAAATTCACAGAAATTTTTTCCATGACCAATTTATAGTGGTTTTTGGACAAAAATGTTGTGTTGTCATACAAGTCCTTTTGTTTCTCCTTTATATTTTAAGGAGGCGACAGCGATCAATATTATTTTACCAAGATGATACTGCTGATTTGATAAAAGTGATAGTATTGAAAGGGCATGACGTTGTTCAAGTTCATCGTACTGTTATAATTAATATTATAGGTCTATATTATAACCTGGGATTGCTAAAACTCAGTTTTCTGTTTGATGTAATACGTCAATAACCTCACTGACTAGTATGTATATTTATTCACAGTCATAGATAAAAAAGGGTAACTATTTATAAATCGTTCCAGCCAGAAATATATTCCCCATTTTTGTTTTATTTGTCTTCGCTCCGGTTTTTTGACCTTACTTTGTCAAATTGTCGTGAAAAAGGGAAATATTGTGCTTGATATACGGCTCGTTTAGCTTGGGTTTCAAGGGTTTCTCTCTCTTTTAGACTGTGAATTCTTTAACTTTCGAACCAATGTATTATGTAAATATAATAGGTTTATTCTATATTATAAGCTGTGATTGCGAAGGGGCTTAATTTGCTGATTAATAATAAGGACAATTAGTGCTGGCTAGTAGTTTATTTTGATTTGGTGACTATTTATAAGTTAGTCGAGCCGAGTTATATTCGACTGACTGTCTTTTCCTTACATAGCGCTGGTTTTGTGACTCAGCTTGTAGCTGATTGGTCGGAAATTGCCCGCTTATATGAGACAATGAGAGAGGAATCGAACAATGCTCAAATTTTGTTTATACAATTTCAATGCGACCAAGGGACGACATATTGCTTTAATGATACAGGGATATTTTAAGGAGCAAACCATGCAAGATAATTTTAACAAAGTAAGATGATACTGCTGATTAAATAATAATTTGATTATTTAAAAAGGATTGATGTTGTTCAAGCATATGCAACCAAAACAATAATATTGCTAATTAAATTAATTATATTTCAAGGAAGTCAACACCATTCCAAGATTATTCCACCAAGGTTGATGATATTGCTGGATGTAGTAATAGTTATTATCTTTGAAAAGGTTGATGTTTGGTTCTAAGATAATTGTAAACAAGAACAATTAATATTGTTAATCTAATGAAACATATTTTATGGACAACACCATTTCAAGACTATTCCACCTATGTTTGATGTACTGCTGAATTTATAAATATATTTTTGAAGAGGATGACGCTGGTTCAAGGGATATGCGCCAAGAACAACAATTTAGTTGCTAATGTTAAACGAAAAATGATATTTCCAGGTGGGACAACAGTGTTGTCGCAACACAATTAGATTATTTCACCAAGGTTGATGATACTGCTGATTTAATAAACAACGATTTTTAGAAGAACAACACTTTCAAGTGATTTTACCCAAGGTAGAATGGATACTGCGATTTTTTGAAGAAGATGATCGCTTCCAAGAGTATGCCATTTGAGGTCGGCAGTATGGCACAATGTTATTAAATGATATTGCTACGAAAAGATCGCAATTAGGTTTTGGTGGTGATGTTAACACAAAATTAGTTAGATATTTTTATTCAAACGATCGGCAGCATGATTGTTAGAACAGAAGTTGATTCACATGCAAATACATGATTTTTTCCATCCCAAAACTTTAAAAATGATCCAAAAATTCTCCAAAATTTCGGATAACATTTTTAAAGACATTTTAACTTTTTGAATTTTAATTCACACTTATTTGTTTTTTGTTAATGTTATCTGCGTAGTGAATGCCTTCTGTATATAATTTAAGCATTGCAGATTGTTCTCAGGGAGCAGGAATACTTTCAGAAATAAATTGAAAAATCGTGCAAAGTTGTTTTTTTTTATTTGAACATTATCCAAGGAACACTTAAGGCATGTTATTATCTGCTTCAACTTGCAATGTCGGTTGCATTGGCAGTACGTTGCTATGCTCACATAGCTAAGAATCATAGTAAATGGTAATGGTCAACTCTTGAGGGGTCTCAGGAGCAAAAAGACTTTCGCGATAATGAGAAAAATAATTTTTTTTATCATGGTTTATGAAACAGTACCCCCTTAATCATTTGAGAAATTGCCTCAAATTGGCACATACACTACTTTGCTACATGCTTATTTGAAATGAGTTTTAAGCGTGAGCAATATTTACTGTCAAACTTCCGGTCTCAGAAGCAAAAAACATTCAAAAATGACTAAAAATTTAAAAAAAAAATACATTTTTTTCAACTTCGTGAATAAATCTACTGCTTTAATTTTTTTCAAAATCAGCTGAAAATTTACATGAGAGTAGTTTAGAACCTAGTTTATTCGAAACTCGCCCTAACAAGCATAATTTGATTGTTCAAACTTTCTGGTCTCAGAAGCAAAAAACATTAAAAACACTGACTAGACACATTGCGGAAAAAATTACACTTTTTCTCAACTTAAAATCCCACGACCCCTTTAATCATTTGTAGAATTCGCTTGAAAATACCATGGGTGCTAGATTATGACCCCTGATTATCGAATTCCCTGACGTGTGCAGCAATTCTACCGACAACTGCCCGGTTTCACCATCTGATACAATGACTCATCGAAAAAAAACATGAGATTTTAAAAATCAAAAAAGTGGAAAAAAAAAAGACAACATTGTTTCAAAATTTATTTTTCAGCCAAAAGTCTTAGGAATTATTTTTTCTTTCGTTTGATACCATCCATTAGGCTTCATTTCCGGTCATTTGAAAAATCTCGAATTTTAAAAAATTGAAAAAAATCTCGAAAAATTTTCAAATTTTCAAAATATGTTTTTCAATCTTTTGCCACGGAAATTATCAGGAATGACTTACCTCGGATTTTTTGACCGCTCTTAGTCTCGAATTTTGGCCTCGACATGGTGACAGCCTAAACCTGACTATAGAATTTCTTTGAAGACGATATTGAGATAATTAACAGGTTTTAGCAGAATAGGGATTAAGAATTGTAAATTCGATAAAATGTTAATACTAAAACAATATTCAAAATAAGTGATCCCGTACCCCATAAGGAAGTATTCTTAAAATGACTCAACAAATGCGTGCATAATTTGTCAAAATTAATTAAAAATTAAAATTCATAAGTAATCATTTATAAAATACCGTTTAATTTGGGCTGCGAATATCAAACGGTGGTCTGGTCCGGGCTCTTTTTTTTAGATCCGCGCCAAACGGCGTTTGAGATAAGTCCAAGATGCGCAAAACATACGATCCTCCTCCCTGATACTTTTGGGTCATGCAATAACTTTTTACTGTGCGCATAGCAGAGCCGCCGCTTTTTTTCGATTGTCCGGTTTTTAACCTGGTTTGCACCGGCGAATATGTATCCGGTTCTTTCTCGAAACACGCTCTAAACGTTTTTCATGGAACTTACAGGGAAAGAGTCCAAAAAAAAATCAAGGAATCGGCGAACGAAAACCTGTGTATTTTGGAAAAGATTTTTTTCTTGATATATCCATGGTCATGTGAGCTTGAAGAATGGATATAAGTTGACTCCATGAAACACTGTACATTATTATATATACATTAAAATAAACGATGCAACACTATTGAAACTTTACTGCCAAGTTCATTATAGTGCTTTAATTGTAGCCCAATCTGCTTACCCTTAGATTGGCGAATAAACCGAATAATAATATTAATTAAACTTCACGATCATTGTCGGGTGTAATGCGCCTAGAAAGTCTTGTCATAATTCTGCATGAGTAAAAAATTTTTCTTTAATATCAATAGTTTTTTCTCAATGAAAATGGTTCAAAATGGGCAAAAGTAGAAAAACAACTTGTTTTGAGATAAAAATTGACTTCAATTGCGTTTTGCTATTTCAAAATGTTCTTACTATTCTGAAGAAATTGCGCCTAGTTAACCCGCATTTTATTGGGAAATTTTTTAATTGCATAAAGTTATTTATAAAATTTAAGTGCCAAATGGCACTTATCCGAGTGGTGTTACAGTCAAGTGTGAAAAATTTCAACTCATTAGTTTGACTACGGGATTTAATAAGATACCAGAAAACATTTCAATTATATTCTACAAAAGTCGATTAAAGAATAAAAAAATTAAAATTTTATGATTTTTTCAACAGCGGTCAGAAAGTATTGTAGGAATCTTATGTGAAAAAAGTTAAAGTGCTATTTTTTCAGACACAGATTTAAATAGCAAAACAAAAAAAATTTTGGACAAACAAACAAACTGTTGAAAAATTTTCCATAATAGTTTTGAATTTTTTTTAAATTTTTACGATTTCAAAAATGAAAACTCGAACTCAAATCTTTCCTAAAATGAATAAAAATAATTTTATCAAGCTGAAACATATTTAAATGCGTCTAGCTAACTATAATAAGCATAAAAAATATACTGACTTATTATTTTCGTAAGTTATAATGACTCCAGTCTCATGGGTTTATGGCACCCCTAAAGCTTTCTAATCAACATAAAGCTCCCTTTCAACTCCCTAAAGCTTTTTAATCAACATAGTTGCTGACAGATGAATGACTTAAATTTTAAACCTTATTTAAACACCGAAATGTCCGGAAGTGCTCCATCATCCAAAATTCAGAATTAATCAGTAAATATCGACCAATCGTTAACGTACAGTACGTTACGTACTTAAATTTTCCTGCAAAATTTAAATTTGTTGTCTCAATCGTTCGAAACAGCGCAATGATCAGAAAAATATCAACCTTCAGAATGTTTTCTTGTAATATCGATAACGGGTCCTCCTGGGCATTTTTTGCCACTTTTTTAGCCAACATTTTTATATAATTCGGCTTTTGAAAACGACTTATCTGATTGAGTTTTTAGACAGCTCAAACTGAGCACAAATATTTAGAGAAAAATGAATAATAAAAATAGTCCAAATCAGACCATTGTTTCCATTTTTAACAACAACTCACAATTAAACAATTTCTGTAATCTCAGAAAAAAATGGTCCGATTCGGACCAATTTTATTTTATTAATCACTAAATATTTGTGCTCAGTTGCGGGGCGTGCCTTATTCATATTTTGAAATGCATGCTTAGAAATTCGAAAATTTTCTACTTCATAAAAAAATCATCTTGTTCGCTTCAAATCAAGAACATATATTAGATGGCTAAATATAATTTAATTATTTATTTTATGCCGACGTATAATACGTCACGTATTACCGTATCATTTCGCTTAATTAAACGGAACTTGAAAAATTAGCGAAACAATAAATTAATTCGATAAACTAATCGAAAAGTGAAATACATCCAACTCAAAAAATGTTTGCTCTAATGTCCATTAAGCCACAAATGACCACAACTTTCCATCATCCAACTCATTTTAATTTCTTATATTTTCAAGGTTAATCATCAAAAAATATTCAAGAGTTACTCATGTGATTAGAATTTTCGAAATTTTAACAAAAAATTCTTAATTTTTTTAATAAAAAAATTGTTTGTTAGAAAAAGATTCGCAAAATCAATTAAAATAAAAACGATGCTGTTAGACATAGTTAAAGACGGGTTCTCAAATTTGTCAAGCTAACAGTATCGGGACTCAAAATTGATTGCGATTTAAAAAACTAAGGGCAGAATGAACGTGGGTTACCACAAATCGCCCAAGTTTTTTGAGGGGTTATATATTCACCACAACATTTTTCAAAATCAAAGCCTCAGTTACCACAAATTGCCCTGGTTTTTCGGAAACCTTTTGCTGAGTGATTTGTGATAACCCATTGTATAATTCTAATTAGTGAAAATATACCAGACCTAAATATGATCTCATTTAAGAAAAACATAATTTTACGTTGCCGAGACGTCAAAATTTATTTCGCAACGTTGTATATTCTTTATGTTATCCGGTAAGCCGTTCGAGGAGGACGTTTTTGTTAAGTAATCCACTCGAATCCATCTTGAAGAGTTACGTTTTTGACTTCTCTGTATACGTCAATGACAAATCACACTTTTCAAACACTTTTATTAAGTATTTAATTGTCAGGGAATATTGTTATACTATTGATTAATAAGTACGTTTGAATTACTACAATTGTATACAAATTTCTTTTTTTCATTTCGGTTTTGTTTTTGCGAGACATGTCATATATCCTTTTTCCAACCGAAGTCCATCTCAAAAACGTTTACTATCTCTATAGCGCGTGTTCGAATTCCACTAATGTTGTCTTAGTGATGGTCTTGAGTATGATTAAAGGCAAGGGTGCTTGATATTGAGACCGCTAAATTAAATCAGTGTGTAATCACTCAAACAATCACTAAGACAATCACTTCGACAACATTTCATTCTTCTTTTCGCGGCCGAGGATGAAGGACCCTTTTCGAAACAAAATAATTAAAAACAAAGAGAAGATCCGCAACCTCTTGCGCTTGGCGGAATTTCTTCTGCGCACATTGAAGATCACAACATAGTAGTAGGCTATTTTGAATAATATATTTGAAGTCATAAATAAGTTTGAATAAACAAATTGCCAAGAATATAATAAGAGGTCTTTATCGCCCGAAATATACTAATTAAAGATCAACACATATTCGTGCACAGTAAACGTGTCTATAATCGGTAGCAACATTAATTATGTTGCCCATAAACCACTATGTTATCAAAGGTTTGACAATATTATAACTCACGAGTATTCCATCATTTTGTGTGATGAATACTTCTGGCATTTCCACTTAATTAATACCTCACTGAAAGATCTCAACAATATTTAGCTAACTATTATTTTGCAACCTGCGTTATACAAGAAGGTACAAGTGACGTGCAGGTTCATCAGAGATCATTTTACCAATGAGAAATTTGTAATGTCAGTGCTTTTAGAAAGATGAAAAATTTTGAAACTACAATAATTCTAATTTCTGAAGAAAATACACCTTATCTATTCTAAACTCCAGCAATAACATCAGATACTTTCCTACTAGTGATTTTGACCCGAAAAATACCGCAATATGTTTCATCAGATAGTAGGATACGTGCAGTGGATCTTTCCTAAAAAGTAACTAAGGGGTGCATAATATAAAGAAGGGAGCATTCATGTTCTCATTATGCTTCTATAGAAAATTATCGAACGGTTTTTAAAATTTTGGGGCGCTTGATACCCATCGTTGCTGGTTCTTTACTTCAATTGAATAGCACAAACCAACATATCAAAATGGATAGAATTTTTTTTAACTTTAGTTTGCAAACTGAATGTGAATAAAGCTGTGACTGTCGGCTTAACTCATTTACCAAAATCTGCAAATTTTGGCGAATGTTATTACAAACTCTCATCTTAATGGCCATAGATTATTAAAAAATTAGAAAATTTTTTTTTGGGCATGTCTTAAATTTCAATAGAATTCGATCAAGTATACAAATTTCAAATTTCTTGTAGTGCCAAGGTTCAAATTCTGTGAGTACCAGGATACAAGAAAAATCCAATTAAAGCAATCTGACTAGACAATATACCAATAATTTATATTCATTATTTAGTTTTGTACTATTTTACCTATTTCTCGTTCCAGACACTTTTTATTTAACTCGCTATTCAACTGCCCACCGTCGATAATTTGCTCTTAATAAACAATCTGTTTTGATTCACAAAATTGTTTTGTTCTGAATTATTTAATTATGCTTGGTATATTTGTGGTAATCAATTACAATTGGCTACTTTGTTTGTCAAAAAAATCTAAAAATAAATCATGTTTCTTTATGTTTGATTATGTTCTAAAATCAAATCGATCTTAGATTTTGTTAGCATGTGCAGAAATTACCAATAATGGGTAATCTTAGTAATTCATTTCATTTATTTATTAAGTTAAAATTCAAATGGTTCTCTTTTTATTTCATTGCCAGAGCCGATTTATCTAAGGCTATTGTTTTTTACAATATTGCCGATGGAGGGCGCTAGCACACCAGATAGCGCTGGCGAAACCCCGACCACACTTTTTTTTCTTGGTCGAGCTTTATGTATAATTATACATTATTTTTGTCAAGCCAAACTTTTTTGACTGGACATACCCCTTAAAGGGAATATATCAAATATTTGAAAATGCGGAACCTCAAAAGTCAAAAATAATTACCGAAATGAATGATTTTTTAATTTTATACTTGGCTACGGGTGGTGAAATAACTCCTTGATCTCTGAACGAACAGCAAAAAANTACCAAAATGCTTGTAATTTTCCATATTTTCATAAAAAAGGCATAAAAATAAAATTGGGAAAATTTGTTTCTAGAGCCTCATTTTGCGACGGCCACCCCCTTGAAAGGCAATTTTTTAAGCAACTACCGGACAGACAATCAAAAAAATTATTTGTGATTTTCAATATTTTATAATCAAATACAATAAATATGACTCAAAACTGATGTGCAGGTCAAAAAACGACCCTCAATAACTATAAATGCGTTAAAGGGATATATATCAAATATTTGAAATGCGGAACCTCAAAAGTCAAAAATAAGTACCGAAATGAATGATTTTTTAATTTCATACTTGGCTACTGTAGTGAAATACCTCCTTGATCTCTGAACGACAGAAAAAATGTTTTCTAGTGAGCCGAGATATTTTTTAAAACAAAAAGTAAGTCATAACTTAGCGGGAAAAAATATGTTCGCCATAATTTCGAAAGATTTTGATTCTATAATGAATTATGACGTCATGCATGACGCACTCAAAAAAATTTTAAGTAAAATTTCCTGCACTCACACAATTTTGGCGATATTGGCTTTTTGGGCGATATGGGCACTGGCAGGAATTAAGCTAGAAGTCGTGAAATTTCATAGTTTTTTATGGGCGATATTCGCAAATTCGCCGATATTGGGCCGATGATATCGCCTACCCCTGTTTTTGACCAATCAGATTGTTCAGGCTTGCATATTTTGCATAAAAAATTGGTGGCAAGCCAAAGATTACTTACTGATTTGGCTGGATTTTCTGACCATGCGGTTCTATTTTACTTAATTGACACCACTACTAGTGGCCCACTAGGTGACGTGATAGAAATAAGGTCCTCAGTTTCATTATTTTTTTAGCAAGAAGAAGAAAAACAACTCGAAAAACAATTGAAAGAAATGCAAGACGATTACGAACATCTTGAGAATTATCGAAAGAGCCAAATGCCAAAATTGATCGCGTATGTAAAATAAATAAAAAAAGTGCATCTTAGTGCTAATCAAGCAAGTCTTCAGAAAGCTTCAAATTTAAAAAGTGGATTCTATCAATGTTTCTTCACAATTTTAAATTAAAACTCTTTATTTCGGGTGTAATATTGGTTACGGGGCATTTTTTGCCACTTTTTTAGCCAATTTTTTTATATGATTCTATCATCGAAACTGACTTATTCGATTAAGTTTTTAGATAACTCAAACTGAGCACAAATGTTGAGAGTCAAATTAATTAACAAATGATCCGAGTCAGACGATCATTACAATTTTTTACCATAAACTGATAATAACTGAAACAATTTCAATGGTCTCAGAAAAAATTGTCCGATTCGGATTTATTTTTCTGGATATTTGTGTTCAGTTTGAGCTATCTAAGAATTTAATCGGATAAGTCGTTTCAAAAGACAAATTTTATATAAATTTTGCTTGAAAACTTGGCAAAAAGTGCCAAGCGGCTTCCGTTATTGATATAAATGATCACAAAAACCTTTTTTAACTACCTCAAATTAAGGATGCGAAAGAAAATGGAATTTTACAGAAAACACCAAGAAAATAAAGAACGAAAAGTAATGATTTGCGGAAAAGAAATGAAAAAAGAACAATCTTTCGTTATCCCGAGTCAAAACACAAGTTTAAACGATCAGGCAACAGTGTTGTATTTTTGACAATCGTCAGTTTTTATTAAAACGTTAAGAATATGAAAAATTCATAGTTTGCATATTATTTCTTGTCTCGGCACAATTTGATCGGCTCAATGGACTTTTCTTAAAAACTCGGTCCGATCCAATCTTATTTTTCAAGTTTGGTCTACCGATCTAATCCAATTAAAAAAATTTCAATGTGCCGACCGTTGGGCCCTAAAGGCAATTTTCACCTTTATGAAAATCAACAATTAATTATAAACAAATCGCTAAACTCAGCATGTCTAAATAATCCAAGACTAATATCCCATGTTCACACTTTTGTTAATATCCCGGCCGTGATTAGGAAATGAAGTGTGTTCTTAAGTAGTAGGGCCGGGATATTAACAAAAGTGTGAATAGGGGATATAAGTGCCTTTCGGCACTTAATAACTTTCAAAAAACATATTGAAATTTCTCTACATGTCCGTAATTTGAAATTGTATTATTTTGAAGTCAAAACAATTTTTTATAAAAATTAATAACTGCTGAGCTTCCTTGAAATTGGATATATTCAAAATTTTATTTGACGTAGCTGGGAATGCGTATTACACATTGTGTAATTGTTCTCGCAAACATCGTTAAACCTGTTTTTTGATTAATATACGCCTAGAAAATGATTTAATTCGAAATGTCACTTAAATAAAAAATATATTTTTTTTCGTAATGTTTAAATTGTAGTCCTTAAAAAATATATCATTCAGTACAAGTACATTTTCATAAAGTTGTCAGCCACTGCTCAAAAATGAAAATCTGCTTTTAAAATTGCCCATGTGTAATCTCGAAATTTTTTCCAAAAATCGAAAGCTTAAACATAGGCAATTTCAAAAACGTATTTTTATTTTTAAGAAGTAGCTAACAAATTATTTGAAATTGTTTGCAATGAACGTTATTTAAAAAATCTTAAGCAGAAAAATGTTGCCGTTCCTTTCTTAACCTAAGTGCGCGTCATCGTTGATCCAAATTTTTAACACTTTCATCAAGAGTTCTAGGTGTTCAAATCGGAGTTATGATATCCGATCTGATGACTTTTAAAGTTCGAACTATTCGGTGACTGAAAAAGAATGTCTCTTTATCAAAAGCAAGTAAGTACCAATCAGGAATCGGCAGTATTTGAATCGGATCGTATCGAAAACAGGGATTGCTGGTTCCATCATCAAGTCATTCTGCTTCTTCTAGTCGAAGTCGTCCGTCGGGTAATCTTATCGGTATCAGTATTCAGATAAGGTTGTCAATTAAATTCTATTCGATAGTGCATTCATTTTCTTCAGAAAAAATATTGGCATGTAAAAAAAGGACGGGCCAATATTTAAACAAAAAATATTAATAATTTTTTTATATTAAGTGGAATTTTCAAAAAAAAATGATATTTTTTTGTGGGTCAGCTCAAACTCTGGAAGCCAAAAAAACCCCAGTTTTCGTTTACGGAAGGACAGAATTTGTTTGAAGTCAAAATTATCTCAAATTCATTTTAATTTTTTTATGTAAAATTTAACAGATGCGTATGCAAAAAGTATATTTAGACAGGAGGATTTGAAATAGGGAATTTCGAAAATATAAAATCGTTTTTAATGTGTTTAAGCTATCTTGTAGATAACTTTTTCTGGTCATTTTAAGACGTGGATTTATTTGTTCTTTCAAAAATTTTAAAAAAAATCGAGCTTTCGGTCAATTTTTCGTGATTTTACAGCGTAGTCCCAACCGGTTCTGGAGAAGCCGTATGAATGCTAGAAGGCTGATTTTTTGGCAAGGTGAAAACTAAAACGTTTTTCGGTTAGCGATTTTTTTGATAAAGGGTCGGCGACCAATATTGACTCGAATGACCGGTCAAAGTCAAGGTCAATCTCACGTTCATCCTATAGACTTGTAAGTACCCCCAAAAGAATCGAGAGTCGACTTTCTGGTGAACGTATTAGCAACTGTTGGTCAATAATGTACTGAAAGGTCGCTAGAGAGCAAAAACTTTGTTTGCCTCTGTGTAAGTTTGACCTTGAACTTTGACCGGTCATGAGAGGTCAAATATTGAATCCGACACCCTTAATCAAATTAGGCTAACCCGAAAACGCTCAATTTTCACTGGCCAAAAAGTCAGCCTTCTAGCAATTCATAGGCTTCTCCAGACCGGGTTGGGAGACTACCTGTAAAATCAACGATTAAGAAATAACAAAAATCAATTTTTTTTGCAAAAAATTTTGAAGAACAAAAAAAATCCTTGGTCTTAAAATGACCAAAAAATCTCTACCAAGTAGCTTAACACATTTAAACAATTTTTATTTTTTGAAATTCCTTATTTCAAATTGTAGGTTGATTTAGATTTTGACACTTTGCCGTCTAACTGAATTAATCCAATTTCATATTTATACTAACAATCAACGAAAAATTCAGTTGAGAGGCAAACACCTCAAAATCTAAATACACCTGTATTTAAAAATATGGCAAGAAATTACTCGAGAGGCAAATTTTGATCAAATTTAAAAACTATACTCAAGGTTGAAAAGATTTATCTCGCCTTGTTGTTAACTTTCTTTATCATTCAGTTCTTCACAGTGTAAATAATTCAAAAAAAAACGATAATTCTGCGGTTCAATTTATTGGTTCACTATTTTTGCCATTTTCTCGCCAACTAGCAAAAGTGTATTCAAAAATATTTGTAACTAACAGAACCAACGTTTCGCGGTAATTTTGAATTTAACAGTAAATCTTGATACAATCACAACCTAACGCTTTTGTTAGAAAGCTTCTAAAAAACACGCAGTTCGTCTTTTCTCCTGTCATTTTTTTATTTTTTTTTGTGTCAGGCTTCCGGAGGAAGCTTAAAATAAGGCAAAGCCCTTTTTGTTTCAAATTTGGCTTTCACGGACAAGAACCGTGAAAAAACAAAAAAAAAAATGAACAATGGTCAGCTTGGTACTCAAGGAAAGGTATCCTTCCACCGTTGAGAGATACCGTTTTGCTCATCACTGCTCTGTAAGCACAAAACTTTTTCGACAATCCCATTAGAGAGTCTTTTTTAAATTTTGATTCGGCGTCTCTTGGGCCATATTCAACTTTCATTTGAACCTAAATTTTTTGACAAAATTTAGAGAACCAGAAAAGATGCTTCAATATTTTTTTTCCGTGATGCAAACACTTTTAAGAATTTATGCGTGAATTTTTACTGGTAGCGTCAAAAGAAAACAAACTAAGGCACTATCAATTTTAATCATAAGATAAAATCAATTAGTTTTTTGTTTTCGTTTTTTGGCTTTTTTTGAAGAGAAAAGTCATTCTTAGGTGTTTTATTAGGAGGTTTTTTTTAAAGCGTATGTGTAGGCGTAGGTGGGATGGATTACTGTGTAAATTACAAATCACCGTGAAGAGTTGTTCTTCAAGATTCAAAGTTTGGATAGCAGCTTTGCTAGTTTAGTCCAAAATAAACTTTGTAAACTGCTAAAATCTGCCGACACCCACTCCCTTAAGCAATCATGATAAGACACATTAGGTGGATTAGAACACGCACTATAAAGATAGTTAGCATTTTTGAGATGGACTTCGGTTGGAGCAGATGTATTAAATTAAATTTCGTGAATTCATTCTTAAACCTTTCAAAAATTGTGAACCGTTTAAAGCCATAAGTGATAGTGAAAGAAGACGACGAAGAAGCCAAAAAGTTCAAAGTAATTCCATTGGCGGATCACAAACCCGAAAAGACAGGAAAAAACAAAAACTTGTTGAAGACGTTGATGTTCCCCTCTAGGCTCATTTCAAAAAATGCTGAAATCACTGAAACTGTTTTAAACACAAAGCTGTTTACACACAACACTGTTTAAACACGAATAAATTAAAAGTTATTATCTTCGACTATTTAAGCGCCTTGTTTGTGTATCTTCGTTTCACACTTGCCTTAAGATGTGGGCCTTTTCACTAGAAAACACACTATTGTTTTACTACACAGGGCCAAAATCTAAAGCAAAGTGTGAAAGGGGGATATAATATCCCGGATATTTATTGCCAAACGTTCATAAAACTGACATCTAGAAGTTGATTACGATCAAATTAAAGAAAAACTATGATCCCAATTTTTTTTGTACAGAAATTTTCTGAATTTTTGAGGGTTATTTCAAAAAATCAATTCGGACAACCTTAAATAGCAAGCTTACAAAAGGAATGGCTTAAATTCCTTTACATAGCGAAATATAGGGAACATTCAAACCCACGCCTCAAATTTTTTCTATCTTTTGCTATGAAAAGGGGATAAAAGCTATCATTTTTGGAAACCTGCTATAAAAGTAACTCCGGCTGGTATTTTAAAATTTCCTTTTTTTATGTAAAAAAAAGACTAACCCACGCTTCGAAAAGAAGGGAACGAAAATTAAGAAATGCAAAGGGAAGGATTCTCGAGGGAAAAGAAGGAGGGGAACGGAAGGAAAGAGGAAAGCAATAAACGTGTGGATCGTTCCTCTTTTAGAAGCCTTGGCTAACCTTCATAATAATCTGGGATCTTGTGCACCTGAAAATGATAATTTGAAGCTTTCAAAACCAAAAAAGTTCACATAACTCAATAACAGATAAAACCAGGGATCGGCATGAAGAAAAATAAATCGTATTGGATCGTATCGGAAAGGGGTAAAATTTTAACCGTATTGGATCGTATCGGAGGGGGTAATATTTTAACTGTATTGGATCGTATCGGAGAGGCGTGAAAGTTTAACTGTATTAGATCGGATCGTATCGACTGCCCCTAAATTTTAATCATATTGGATCGGATCGTATCGAAAAAAAACGATACGATCAATCCCAATAATTCCAATACGATCCGATCTAGTTTTGCCGATCCCTGCTTCTGATAGCAACATCTGAACTTTGTGGAAGATACTTACCGCATGAATTGCTTGGCTTCGTTTGCTTTACATTTGATTTTTCCTAGAAGCCATTTTCTAATTGTAAACTCGAAATTTGAATTTACAATAAATATCGATTTTATGAATCGGGTTTTTTCTGTTTCAAATTTTCAAAATGAAATATTTTTTTCAAACTAAATCAATTTGGCTGAATTAATGAAATTATAAAAAAAATGAAGAATTTATCATAATTTAAGGGTATGGTGGTTCCTAATTTGACATATTCTCGATAAAATATTAGCCGAACAGGGCCAAATTTTTGATAGAACAAAATTTAATGTTTTTTGTGTTAAAAATTATACACGTAGTATCCCAAATTATTCGTCCTGTTCCGATTCAAGGCCCAATTTTGACAACAATAAATAATCTGCCTTCGAATCATTTGAAGATCAATCTCAAATACATCGTAATTCTAATTGACTTTTCAAACTCGAAGGAAGTTATTTCAAGTAGCGTATAATAACCGGAAATTGATTTGATCAACTTCCGGTTATTTTACGTATTGCATCACTTGCCTTTTTCAGTTTATACAAGTTATTTACTGACGCAAAAGATTCTTTCATATTTTATTTTTGGTTTCAAACTTGTACTTCCTGTTTGTTTATTAAATGATTAAAATTCATGATGGTAAAACATTCATAACGTGAGTCTTAAGAAATCTAATTAAGATTGCAAGTATTTTAAAGCGGTAACCTTGAAATGTGTTAAATTTTGCACAAACCCTTGAATCTATGCTTGATAATTCATGAAAATTCATAAAAATTGCTGAACAAATACATTTGCCATATTGATCATTCTTCCACGTTCCAAAGCGCTTTGACAGTCTTTGAATTAAGCTTAAGGGCCTTGGTGCATTTTGACAGATTTGCACTTTTTCGATTTATTTTCTTGACCTTTAATTTTACGTGATGGTTGCGTCAGTTTTGATAAATTTCTTCAATTCTCGATAAAAGAGTTCTTCGATTGATTTCTGCCAAACCGTAGTTTCGTTTCAAAAATTATGATTCAGAGTATAAACAAGAGCAAAGAAACGAAACGAACGCATATTTGAACAAAATTGAAGTAGCAATTCTCAAAATTTTCAGCTATTGATTTCAAAAAAATAAGTTCGAAAAATTTTGAACAAGAAATAAGAAAAATTTTAAAAATGTTTCCAAATAGTTTCGACCAAAAATCCCAAAAAAATGTCATATGATTTTTAAATAGCATATAAAAAATATGTGGTCATTTACTTGAAAAGTTAAAGTGGCCATTTTGAAGAGTGTTTTTCATGCCCCCCATGAATCCCATGACAAAAAATAATTTTTTATATATTTATATTTTTCATTTTCAATTATGCGAACGTTTTCGTTTATTCATTATCAAGCATTTAACTTTATGAGTTTTGAACAAAAAAGTACACAAAGTCAAGTTCAGCACAGACCTAGAATTTTACGAAAACTAAATTAGAAATCTGGGCATATTTGCAGAAAAATATGTGCCCAAGATTCAAAAAAGTTTGAAATCCTACTAATGTTGTATAAGTGATTGTCTTAGTGATTGCTTGAGTGATTACACACCGATCAAAGTTAGCGGTCCCAATATCAGGCATCCTTGTCTATAATCATACTCAAGACTATCAGTCAGACAACATTAGTGAGATTCGAACACGCGCTATAGAGATAGTAAACGTTTTTGCGATGGAGTTCCGTTTGGAAAAGGATATACGCATGTTAAGACCAAAATTAAACATCCAAACAAGCACCCAGAAGTATTTCCAACTTTTTGAATCTTTGGCACATATTTTTATGTAAATATGCTCAGTTTTCAAATTAAGTTTTCATATAGAATGCTTCAGACTGAAGACGATCCCATTAACTCCGGTAGTTTATCTGTATTATAAAATAATGTGATGTGTAAAATTCATCTTCTTTCTGTAAATTAGTTAATTTTAATGGAAGAGGGAGATTTTCAAATTCTTCCATAAATTGTTTTTGGCGAAATTTGTAAGTTTGACAGTTTGAAATATATGTTCTAGACACCTAATAATTTGCTGGGTTGTTTCTGTTATTGAGCCCGATTCAATATATTCATATATGATATATGGAATTGCCATGATATTACCTATGATATGCAATTTACTATGACCCCATACTAATCTTGTTTGTAATTTGACGTCTTGGTGTCATATTAAAAAAAAAATTCTGCGAAAAATTCTGAGACATTATGCTGGTACGAAACAATTTTAGAACGTGAGTGTTAAGAAATCTGATTAATATTGCAAGTATTTTGAAGCGGTAACCTTGAAAATCGGAAGAATCCTTTGCTCAAACACTTGAATCTATATTTGATAATTCATGAAAATTGCAAGACGAATAAATTAGCAATATTGAACATTATTTTACTTCCCGAAGGGCTAAGAGTTTGCTGGAAATATATTTGGTTTTGTGCTTTAACCCTCATTGGTACAAAATTTAAAAGTTTTTAGTGTGATATTTAAGCAATTTGGCCCATCAATTGCAAAAATAAATTAAAAGCTAAAACAAAAACTGATCTGTTATTTCGAATTTTTCTCAAGACAAAGCCAAAATATACCCAAGTCATGATTCAAATTTATTTATTAATTTTTCTGTGAGCGAACACGTGACCTTGAAAAATTCATATTTTTTGTTTTGGGTCGAAATTTGA
>SCLH01001694.1:35242-58099 GCA_004367855.1 Oikopleura vanhoeffeni
TTCTACAAACTGGGTAATCTGAATTATATCCTCAAGGCCCTGTTCGGCTAATATTTTATCGAGAATATGTCAAATTAGGAACCACCATACCCTTAAGTATCGAAACTTAAATACGCAATTCGTCTTGACGAAAATAAAAACTTTTTTCAAAAAAAAGGATTCATATTTTTATATTTCGGAAATTTTTATTGTGGAGTTCTTAATAGTTGGTTAAAATGAATTCTGAATAAGGCGGTTAGTTATGAAAAAGCGAAACTCAGATTTGTCACAAAATTTATTAGATACCAAGAAACCAATTTTGAATTGAACCGACGGAAAACTATTCGTAACCAATATGACGAAACCGATCACTCTATCCCAAATTTATTAATTTTTAATTCATCTCATGAAATTAATATTTTTTCCGATGTGCTAAATTTTTTTTTTGAATTTTCTGAAAATTTAAAGTTTCAATTTGGATGTAGAAATCGTATACAAACAAATAGAATAAATTGAACTCGGTAGTAGGAACCGTTTTCTGCGGTTACTGATTAAAATAAATAAAAAATATTTCACTTCAATTTAGACACCTTCGATAGCAATATCGCATTTTTTGAGTGTTTTTTCAAAAGACGATTCATATCCCTTTAACACCTTTTTGTGAATCTAGGATCTGCGGGCTGAAAAGCCATCTCATGAGTGGCTAGGAGGGGTCTTAGGAGTGTTAGGATTGGCTCCCTCAGCCCGCACATCCTAGATTAACAAAAAGGTGTTAAAGGGATATCCCTTATTCACACTTTTGTTAATATTTCGGCCCTTCTACTTAGAAATACACTACGTTTCCTAATCAGGGCCGAGATATTAACAAAAGTGTGAATAGGGGATATAGTGAAAATTATAGATCTGAAAAACAGATTGAACGTAGTAAGCTCAAAAGTAACACTTTTAATTTTGAAAAGTTCTTAATCAAAATTCCGAAGTGGCCAAAAGTTTACCGTCAAGAGAAAAAAATTTAAAAAGTGCAAATATGTCTCTTAGCACTGAGTCAGTGCCACTGACCCACTTCATATCCCTAGATTAATAAAATAAAAAACTCTAGATCCTTTCCCGCTTCAGGACTCCTGACACTCAGTCAGTATATATTGAGTGCACTGAGTATAGTGAGTTACTAAGTATACTGGGTACACTTAACAGTGCACTCATCCTACTGTGTAGACTTAGTGTACTAAGTTTACTCTGAGGGTTAAAATTCTAGCTTTAAAAACTCATCACGATTATGTTTTTTATCTGTTTTAGTAACTCAAAATTATGTGGTATCTATCAAAAAACATATTTTAACTTTTAAAGTGTCATTTTATCCGCAATAGAATAAAGTTTATTTCGGCGGGATAATTTGAATTGTGTCACCCAAACTTGATAGTTTTTTTTTGCCAGATCACTCTGGAATTTGAAAATAAATTATGTGGTCTTTTTCTCCATGTTACGCAATATATGACTGACCCAGGATTTGACGTGGTTTATTTGAAACCAATAAACTGACTTGAAAAGTCCTTTACAGAAAAAGCTAATTTTCAGGCAGAAACAGAAATTTTAAGAAAATATTATTATAGAAAAAATTTTTTATTCAAATTTTTCAGCGATACTCAAAATGAGAAAGTATTTAGATTGTGTCACAAACAGCAAGTTTTATAAATCATTTTCATTTTTTTGTTTAAATTATTGTAAGTAACATTTTTCATATTATTTATTTTTGATGCAAGTTTGATGCATTCACCGAATTGAATATTTGATTAGTTTCAATACCATTTCAACACCAGAATAAAGATTTCATAATTTGTTAAAAAATTATATAAGCATGTTGTAAGATATATTTTTCCATGAAATGAATAAAATTTATTGAATTCGGTGGTTGCGACCGCTTATGACGAATTTTAGAAATTATTTTTTTTTTAATTTTTGATTTAGAAGAGCTCAGATAGATTTTAAGGGAAACGACCCGGTTAATGCATATTAGACTAGTATGCATTATTTGGATCCCATTTCGAGTACCAATAACGATTTGAGAAGCAAGACTCATAAGTTGATTAGCCAATCATCGTGACTCTCATGCAAAAATGGATAGCGAGCCCTTAAAGACACAAAAATTTGAGTCAATTTTGTGCAATGTTATGTGTTATGGGGAACTCGCTACCACGCTTGAGGTAAACCAAAAACTTCATTTTGGTCACGTGGCACAAAAAGTTAGGGCCAGGCGAAAACACTAATCCCCTTTAATCCCTTGCCATAAAAACTCCATTCTGATCACGCGACACAAAAGTCAAGACCCAAGCATAAAACACTAACCCCTCTTAATCCCTTGCCGCCTTTCGAACTATTATCCGCCAGTCTTCCGTCATATCGATAATGGGGCCCTCTCGTCACTTTTTGCCATTTTTTCTCTTCACAACTCAACCCACGTTTCTCTCAGGTCCACGAAAGAGATCGTTTTTTGATTTGGGGCCCACTCTTCACTTTATGCCATTTTTCACTAATATTTCAGTTTTGCCCACACAAACATCTGATTTGGGGGCCCACTAGTCACTTTATGCCATTTGTTACTTATATTTCAGTTTTTCCCACGCATTATTAGATTTGGGGGCCCACTCTTCACTTTATGCCATTTTTNCCGCCCACACTTTAATCCGGCCATCATGAGCAAAGTTTCCATTTATCTAACAACATTTTTCAAAGTAGCTTAAAATAGATATTCAGCAATTGCAATAAATCAAAATATAAAAATAAATAAAATGGCCGTGAACAAAAAGGCAATTAATGGGGATGAGAAAAAAAATTCGCGAAAGATGTACCCCAGTGACGGGCGCACATGCAATAAATCATATCGAATATATAACACGTTATTTATATTTTTGAACTTACTGTTAAGTGTAACTTCAAAAGGGTTTTCTCTAGTCCAATTAACAATTAATATTGTTTTCAATCAAAATTATCTAGTAAATGACTTCGAATTATGGTTTTAAGAATCATTATTGTTCTAAACCAGAGACGAGTCACGCCTACGCGTACTCGCCTACTCGCCTAAAACTTTCATGTCATTCAAGTAATTAATTTTTCGGAAAGGTTTTGGCTTCTAGAGGTGCTCTATTCTAACCGGAGTGCCAATTTCACATAAATAAACAAACAGAAATCTTGAGAATTAAAAAAAACCTAATCGGTATTATCATTTTTCTCACCTTCTCTCGCCTACGCATTCTAATTTATCAGCAATTCGAAGCTATGACTTCTGAGATCTGGCTCTATTTAAACTGGACGCCATCTGTAATGCATTTTAGACTCTTAGAGAATTCGTATCGATTCTTTTAATGGGGGGGTCTTTCGCCGTGATTGACGTACTTTTGAAAAAAAATATATGGGTACCAAGTGTACAGTTAATTTGAAAAAGCACTCAAATAGTTCCAAAAAAATTCCGGGTCAACTTCAAACGTTTTTAAGACTTTTTCTCATTACAGGAATAGTCTGAATAAAATCACGTGACGAAATCAATCCAAAAATAAAGTTATAAAATAAGTCATAAATAGAATCTTATCTTTCTTGAAAATAGATCACGGTGACGTGTTTGAAAATAGTTATTATGTTTTCAAACTCTTAATTAGCAGGTGTTGTGTATTACTCCTCAAAACTTTTCGCGCGTAATTGGAGTACTATTTGGTACTGGGCCAAACACTTCATTCTTAATTGAAGGTCAGTGATCGTTTCGGACTTGGTGTAATGGTAAAAAGTTTAAAAACTTCTAAGGAACCACTACTTCTTTCAAATTGATTTCAGCAATTTTTTGGAAAAAAACAAGTACTAAGCTTTAGCCAACCTATTCTTAAATATACGGTCACGTGATCATTTTGCTATAGGTCATGTAATGAGAAAAAGTCTTAGAATTTTTTTCTGATCACGATTGAAAGGTTTAATTTTGTGATTTAAAAAATTTTTGGCCAAAAAACTAAGTACTTAAACAAGTAAAAATCTTTCAAAAAAAAACGCACAACAGTCATTTCTGTTTCAAAGTTATGGTAACTATACGATCTTGTCATTAATGTAAGCAATGAAAATGCCGATACTATGGTGAACTGGCAACTAGCATTGGCTTAGAATCGAGTCTAGAGTTAAGTATTCGAAACTTAAATACGCAATTCGTCTTGAGCCGAAAAAAGACTTTTTTCAAAAACAACGGACGACGTATTTTTATATTTTTAAAATTTTTTGTGGAGTGTCTCAATAGTGGCTAAAATGAGAATTCTGAATAAGGCCGTAAGTCTGAAAAACCGAAACTCAGATTTGTTACAAAATTTATTAGATACCAAGAAACCAATTCTTGTAATATGAACCGAGAAACTATTCGTAAACCAATAAGATACGAAACAATCCAACTCTATCCCAAATTTATAATTTTAATTCATGCCATGAAATTATATTTGTTTCCGATGTGCTAAATTTTTTTCTTTGAATGTTCTGAAAATTTAAGTTTCAATTTGATGTAGTAATCGTTATTACAAACACAATGAAATAATGTGAACTCGGGGTAGTAGGAACCGTCTTTTCGTGCGGTTATGTTAAAAGACATAAAAAATATTTCACTCAATTTTCAGACCACCTTCGATAGCAATATCGCATTTTTGAGTGTTTTTCCAAAAGACGCGATTATATCCTTTACAACTTTTGGTGACACTAGGATGTGCAGGCGAAAAGCCATCTCGATGAGTGGCTAGGAGGTCTTAGGAGTGTTAGGAGTTTGGCTTCCCTACAGCCCGCACATCCTTAGATTTACAAAAAAGGTGTTAAAGGATATCCCTTATCACACTTTTGTTTAATATTGCGGCCCTTCTACTTAGCAAATACACTACGTTCCTAATCAGGCCGAGATATTAACAAAAGTGGAATAGGGATATAGTTGAAAATTATAGATCTAAGAAAAACAGATTGAACGTAGTAAGCTCAAAACTGTAACACTTAATTTTGAAAATGTTTTAATCAAAATTCCGAAGTGGGCCAAAAGTTACCGTCAAGAGGAAAAGAAAAATAAAAAAGTGCATATGTCTCTTAGCACTGAGTCAGTTTGCCACTGACCCACTTCCATATCCCGTAGATTATAAAATCAAAAAAATTTTAGTCCTTCCTCCCGATTTCAGGACTCCATGACACTCAGTCAGTTTATATTGAGTGCACTGAGATATAGTGATGAGTTACTAAGTGTATACTAGCGTACACACATGAACAGTGCACTCATCTATGTGTAGACTAAGTGTACTAATTACTCTGATGGTTAAAAATCTCTAGCTTTGAAGAAACTCATTCACGATTATGTTTTTTACTGTTTAGTACCAAAATTATGTGGTACTATCCAAAAACACATTATCTTTAAACTTTTAAGTGCATTTTACCCTGCAATAAAAAGTTTTAATTCTGCGCCGAGATAAATTTAATTGTTCACCCAACTTGTGAAGTTTTTTTTTTGGCCAGATTCACTTTCTGAATGTTGAAAATTAAATTATGTGGTTTTCTCCAGTGTTCAAATATGACTGACCCAGGATTGAGTGGTTTATTGACCAATAAACTGACTTTGAAAAAGCCTTTACAGAAAAAGTAATTTTCAGGCAGAAACAGAAATTTTAGAAATCATTTATTATAGAAAAAATTTTTATTCAAATTTTTCCAGCGTATATCAATAGAAAGTATTAGATTGTGCTACAAACGAGCATATTATAATCATTTTCAATTTTTTGTTTAAATAATGTATAACAATTTTTCATAATACTAATTTTATGCAAGTTTGATGCAGTCACCGAATTAAATTCTGATTAGTTTCAATATCCATTTCAACATCCAGAATAAAGATTTCATAATTTTTAAAAAAGTTGAAAAAAACTAAATTCTAGGCATGGTTGTAGAGATAATGATTTCCAGGAGATGAATGAAATTGATGAACTTCGGCTGGACAAATTACTATGACAAATTCAGAAATGAATTTTGTTTTAATTTTCGATTTAGAAGAGCTCTAGATAGAATTTTAAAGGGGTGCATAAACAGCAGACTGGCAGTTCGTTAAAACTTACGAAAATTATAAGTCAGTAGATTTTTTTATGCTTAACTATTTTCAGCTTTGATAAAATTATTTTTATTCATTTTACGAATGATTTGAGTTTGAGTGTTTCATTTTTGAAAGTCGTAAAAATTCAAAAAATTCAAACTATTATGAAATTTCCGGCATTTTTTTGTTCCAAATTTTCTTGATCTTTTTTTTTAAATTAATGAATAGAACTGAAATAAAATAGCACTTTGACTTTTTCATGCATGTCTAGATATTTCTGATGTTGTTTCGAATAAATCATAATATGTTTTATTTTCATTTTTTGCCGACTTTTTTAGAAAAATTATAAAAAATTTTCGCGCAATCAAGAATTTTTGAACTCTCCTATGAAAATCAGCAGAATCAGTATATAAATTGTTTTTGGGGTATCTATTAAATATCCGTATGTCAACTAATGAGTGGATCGCGCGATTTTCATTTCTAACTATCGATGAAATTTTTAAACACTCGGCCTGCTACATCGATAAGTGTAATGTTGCCACTGAATATTTGAAAATTTTATTGCTGCGTCAATCCAAATAAAATTGTGGTGTGAATAGGCGCCATTTCTTTAGTAGTGGAACCATTTTTAATAGTAACGCAATTGAACGGTTTAATTTTTATCTCAAAAAAAGTTGTTTTTCTTTACTTTTTGCATTTTTGACCATTTTCAATGGGGAAGAAAACTTATATACAAGGAAATTTTTTTAATTAGCACATAAAAACAAGACTTTTTAGCGCTTACACCCGACAATGCTCTAAAGTTTATTTATCGTTTTAAAAAAATTCTGTAGGTCGAGATTTTGTTGGAATGGATGTACAGTGGAAAAGTGTTTTTTTATATTTTCCAGATAATTAGTTATGTTAAGAAAAATCTTTAAACATATAAACGTTTTCCAAGAATGGACACTTTTAATTGAAGATTAAAAATAAAAAAAACAAATTTTTCTTCTTTTTTTTCTTTCATTTATCGCTCTGAAAAAATTGTACCAATCTGCAGGACTTTATGGCACCCCCTTAAGGAAACCGACCCGGTTAATGCCATATATAGAACTAGATGCATATTTTGGATTTCAATTTCGAGTTACACTCAACGATTTTGCAGTAACAGACTGCATAAGTTGATTAGCCAATCATCGTGACTCTCATGTAAAAATGGGATAGCGAGCTCCTTCAAGCGGGTTCGTGGGTGTTAATGTTGAAATGCTGGTTGAACATAGCCCTCTCCTCCAACTGGGATGCAAGGGTCGATAAGCGCGGCAATAAGGATAACATAGAAGAAATAAAAATACAGGGAGACGTCAAACCTTTCTGTCACTGCCAAGTAAAACTTTTTTTTCATTTTTGGGTGAAGGATGGTCTCACGGTGCGGTATCGAAAACTGGTAAAAATATGTCTCAATTCTACCACAAAAATTGTAAAATCTCGATCAATTTTTGCTTTAAAATTGAATAAAGAACAAAGATGTTCGATAAAGTACGCACGTCTTCCAAATAATTACCTAAAAATAAAATATTAACAAAAATCTCCTTTGATTTTTATAAACGCGAAAAATGAAATTCAGAAATTCTCTTACAAATTTGAATAATTCGCGTCAATTGTCGTTTGAAATGAATCAAAAAATATTTAAAGGAATCGTATGAAATGTTGCCAACATACAAAAAAATGCGTTGAAAAAAATTATTCTCTTTTGTGTTTCATAATTAATAAGTTCATTTGGTTTAATTTCACCAGTGAGAAGGCTTTGTTTGTCTTGGTGTTGTCCTGGCGCGCCTACGCGGTACTAAATAAAAAATAACGGCATCTGATTGGTTGAAATATCGTTCTTTCTGATTTGTTTCTTCTTTCAGCTGAACGATTATCAATTATTGGGTAGATTTTATAATATGAATAAAAAACCTATTTTTTAAAATACATTTTTGAGATTTGTCAATAATGAACCAATCATCGAGGGACTTTGGAAAAAAAACGGTTACTCTAATTTACTGCCATAAACAATAGTATTGTATTTTTAAGTCTTCATCATTGTTTGCAATAATTTTTAATTGAATTTTAAATTTATGCGATCAAAAATATGCCAGGTATACATTAGGGTGTCACCTAACTCACTTAATGGAGACGGAGTAAATGACAAAAAGTAAAATAGAGATTAACTTATTTTAACATTTATTCCGCCTCCAATAGTGACACTAGTATACATCTAGTACTATTTTAATACACATTAAACGACAATTTTTTTCCATTTTCTAGCGTCGAAAATCCAATTTGAATTGGTCTAAACAAGTTCTAAAAATTTATTTTATTAAACAGTTATGGACAGTGTTTGCCCTTTTTACAATGATGATACAGCGCTTGTTTGCTTGGTGGTGTACATTATCTGAGGCGTGTTGCAAATATTTCTCCGTTTCGCCTAAACAAATTTTTATTTATTTTTCATGGTCAAATTTTGGAATTTTTTATGAGCAAATTTTGATTAGAAAAATCAATTTATGTGAAATTTTGACAGTCTACGTGTCAAGTTCAAAGTTTATTTAGTTAACGATTTTAAGAAAGTTATTTTTATACCATGTGTAATTACATGTGGATCTAAACCAGAAAACTTCCTAAAATTTGCAAGGTTTTTAAACATAACATGCAAATTCCTGATTGATTCGTTTTAACCCCTAGAAGATTACAGGACTTAACTGTTCCGCAAAGGAGATTAATGGACATTTTTGCAACAGTTCAATAGATTATATTAACTTAGCGATCATTTTCTTGATAAAACCGAAGTCACTACTGATCTAAATCTTCCTTAAGGAGGTCAAAAGCGTGTAGCAATTTTCGTGTTTTAACCTGTTCTAACCCCTATCCTGTCTGATAACAATTCAATCAATTATTTACTAGAGTATAAAAAGATAAAAATGATATTAAAAATAGTTATACGAATATTATATATTATTTATTTTAAAAAGTATAAAGAATTGATATCTTAGTGAAACGACCAAAATCAGTCATTATTGATGCCGTTTCACTGATATATTGATTTATGACGAACCAATCAGCTAATATTTGTATTTCAACCGCTTGAATCTATTCAACTCAAATACTCCAAAAAGCAACGCGTGTGGTATACAATAATTACTACACCCGAGATAAGGAAGGACTATGGACCATTGGTTGCCATAGTCTATGGTTTGATTTAACACATACCACAAAAAATCGAAAAAAGTATATAAATATTCATGTCAAATTCAATGTTCGATAAAAACCATCCTTCGACATGATATCAAAAAGCCTTGTGATATCGACGATATCACAAGGCTTTTTGGTTAGATTTTTATGCAACTTACGGGGTATACCGGGAGATTACGCTCCCTCTAATCATTTCATTGCAACCAGTTTACCGCGGTTTTTCCGGTTCGGTAGTGGTGATGATTTGATTACCGAGTCTTATCATTACCTGGTATGCACTGGTCAGCGGATCGCTTTATGACGTTACAAATACGAATAAAAAATGCTCACTTTTAAATCAACATGAATCGTAATAAAATGAAATCTATTACTTTGGTACCGTTTCCGACTTAATTTCAATCATTTTCGACCATTTTTATTTATTTAACAGCAACGTTTCGAACATTCATTTTCAAATTAATCTGTAAGTTTGGCAAACATCCAGAGTTACAGTATATCTGTGAAATAATTGTGAGCAAATTAGAACTTATTTTCAGTAAATTTTAAACCCGAAGGATAAAAAAAACTAAAAATTACTCATCCACATGGATTTTTTTTTGGCTGTCACTAGATCGAAATATAGCGATTATTTTATTTTCAGTATCTAATTATTTGAAAGCAAATGTCGAATCGGTATTTTTTGGTTTAAGGGGGTACTCAACGGTTTTTGTATTTTGAATCGAGGCTCAGAATACTGCTTAAAAACTGCAAATGACTTTTACTTATTTTCAGGATTTTTCATTAAAATTGACGTTTTATGTATTTTTTCCCAAAACTTGTACTTAGAAAAAAATCTGAAAAATCGAAAATTTTTGAGGAAAACCGCTAAGTATCTCCGTAAGGGGGTAGCGGTCATACTCTTTCAAAGGTAGTAAAATTGACACAATCTTTAAATAAGATATACAATTTTCAAATTTATGATTTTTGGCTCTCAAACTCGACTGAAGACTCCAAAACTCACTATTTTTTCTTGGAGGGTTGCAAGTTTGTGCATATCTTTATTCGAAACGACGCAATATATTATATTTACTATAAATATGAGCAGTTAACAGTTTTGTTCAAATAAATATCCAAGGATAATTTATTTTCCGTAAAAATATAATTAACTTAAATAATCATGTTACACATGGCCGTTTAGCTCAGTTGGTTAGAGCGTCGTGCTAATAACGCGAATGTCGCGGGTTCGACCCAATGGCATTTACTTTATAGCCGCTATAGCTCAGCTGGGAGAGCGTCAGACTGAAGATCTGAAGCCCCGGCGTTCGATCCGTGGTGGTGGCATATTTTTTGACTGGAGTCATTTTACAATTAAAATTCATTAATATTTAGAAACGATTAAATCGTTACGATTTATTTCACGCGGATACATTTTTTACGGGACCATTTCCCCTCAACCACATTGTATTTTTTTTAAATTTGGGCTATTATTGTTTCCTCAGAACAAAAATAGTGCTCAGAAATTAATTCTATGAATTATTTTACCTTTTATAAAATTTGAAAAGAGTGCAATCAAAACATAAGTTCCAACCTGGGGTTATTTCATCCGGATGTGTGTATCCTTCAATTTTCCGATCCCACGGTTGAAGAGCAGCCTCGTGATGTCCCTGAATTCATTTTGGTTAAATTGATTATTATTTTAATAATAATATTAATTTTCCTTAGAATTTAATACAGTAATATCACTGATATAATATTATTTATATGATATCTAGGCCGTCCGCGGTTTATCTAGAATTGGGGCTAAA
This sequence comes from Oikopleura vanhoeffeni, assembly GCA_004367855.1. Classification (NCBI taxonomy): domain Eukaryota; kingdom Metazoa; phylum Chordata; class Appendicularia; order Copelata; family Oikopleuridae; genus Oikopleura; species Oikopleura vanhoeffeni. The sequence continues at coordinate 46,295 of SCLH01001694.1, forward strand.
AACAGCCTATTTTAGAAATACCTTATTTCCAAGAGTTTCTCTCACTAAAAATATTCTATACAAATTTCTCTATTTCTGAAATTGTGAGGCGAATGTTTTTCTCTGAAGAAGCATAGTCTGTGATGTTCTAGAAAAAAGTTAGAGACAGTTTTGACGTAATCGCTTTTATTGGAAATTCAGTTGATTACTGAAAAACTTTTTTAATATTTTTTCCGCCCGGCTGTTTTTTTGTCAATACTATTCATCTTCTACTTCTTTTTCAAAATTGGGACTATTCCCGCCGAATTTTCCAATTTTTTTCATCTCAACACGTGAAATTGTATTCTCGTCTTTCATAAATTAACAGCCCGGCGGAAAAGAACAAAAAGTTTTTCTATAAAAAACTAGAATTTTTGAAGGACAAGGAGTCAAAAAGTCCTTATATCTTTTTTCCTGGAAGTCTGCGGGGTGGGTTATATTGTCATAATATTCGCCTGATTTTCTCTACAAGATAAACATATTAAAATCAATTTTTTGAGCATTATTTTGTCGAACCAATCAAAGCCTTCTCAAAAATTTCGAAAAATTGGATTTCAAAAATTGAAACTTTTTAAAATTTTAGAGATTTATACTTTTTCAACCAGTTTCTAGTTTGGGCTTAGGGACAACCGCGGACGGCCTATCATTGATATCACTAATATTCAAGTTGAATAATTCAACACACAAAGTCAAGCTGTTTTTTGAGTCTACATCTTTCACGTATCAAAAAATAATTTTAATAATTTGCCCAAATATTTAGATTTGTTATTGTTAAACAATAATTGTTTAGATTAAAATTCTGAAAAACTGTAGATTTCGTACTTTTATGCTGAAATGTTTCACGTTATAAATTTTAACTTATAATTTATTTATTCGGATAATATATTTAACATTATAAATTATAGTCTACGTTATAAATTAAAACTTATAATATACTTCAAGCGGTAACCAGTGAGGTTAAAAAAAGCCAATTCCTATGATAGGAATCCTATCTGTTTGCGACTCGCACAAAAATCATTATAATTTAGAAAAATGAAAATTAAGCCGACTACTGTTACAGTAGTACTGTATGATTCGAATATTGAACTGAGCGCATCTTTTGCATATTTCAAATTATGAATTTGATGAAAAAAGATAAAGTTACGATAAATACTAATTTTGAATAAATCTGATATTCAAATATCTTAATATTGAAAAAACTTCGACCGCTGGAAACCGCGCCATCAAGTGGTTGCACCAAAAAATATTTTCGGCAAAAATTCTCAGCGTCAAAATTTTTCGCGCGTTAGCCCTAGGTATATAAATATTTTCAGAGAAAATAAGTAAAACCATGTTATATCTTGTAACAAAAATTATCAAGGATTCCGCCTCGTAAATCGAATACCTGATCTGCGGCCATTTTGAACCATTTCATCGATTCGCGTTTATCTTGAGGAACACCACGGCCATGGAAATGTTTTAAGCCTACTTGATGCTGAGCTTTATACGGATAAATATACTGATTTTCGGCGACCAAAATTCAACAAAAAAGGTATTTAAAATTTTTTTTTATCAAATTTGATTGGTTCAGTTTTCGTCCACTAAATCAAATTAATTAAGACATTCAAATTGTAACCAGTGTTTTTTAATTTAATGGATAAATTGGTGTTCAATTTAAGAGCTATAATCACTGACATGACTTTTCTGAGTTGTTAGAAGTATTGTGTTCTGTTTTTTGGAGAGTAGCCAACCTTAGAACCTACGGCTTAGAATATTTTTTGCCCTTTTTGTTCCACTCTCTGGCGCGCTCACAAACACGAACACGCAAAATTCAGATTGCCTCCTTGTCATCAATTTGATAGTTTTGAAAAAAAAATAGACGAAGCAGAATTCAAGGTTTATTTGAGCGTTTCATTACCAAATTGTGTAAAAAATTGAAAAAATAAAGACATTTAAATATTCAGTACGAGTTTCAAACCTGAAAAAATTGTTTAAAATTAAAAAAGTTCTTCGTACCGGCAGCTGAGATACTAATTAGAGATATCATTGTGACCGTCTGCGTTGCCGAATCAGAATCTCCCGCAAATAATGGGACAGAGAGTGAAATGTATTTAAAGTGAAATGTATTAAATGTGAAATGTATTCTTATTAAAATGTATTTAAAAAAAATAGTGAAATGTATTTTTGCGGAGGCGTTGTTATTGAAATGTATTTTTAGTGAAATGTGCTCAAATCTTAAGTGAAATGCATTTTTTTAAGAGTGAAATGTATTTTTGGCATGAAATTTTATTTCGAAGAAAATTATATTGTTATATTTTGACAAAAAATTCAAAATAATTTTGTACTGATTTTCTTAGAAAAATAACCTTCTCAGCCATAGAGCCATAAAGTGGCTTTCATTTTATTGAAAAGACCGGAAAGGAAAAAAATAATTGAAATAAAAGTTTAAGGGGGTCGGTGCATTTTCACAGATACGGTTATATGGGCTCTTGATGAAAACTACAGAATTTTTGAATTACTGCTTTTTAAGAAAATTTTGAGTTCGAATTAAACTTTTCTAATTTGACAAATTATGAGAAATTTTGGAAAAGACTTCAGAACATTATGAAAAAATGCTTTATTTTTTCTTTAAATTTTTTTTACAGTATTTGTTTTAAATCAACGAAAAATATTCTTCAAAATGGCCACTTTAACTTTTCGAGTATTATTATTATTATTGATTTATTTGCATTCTCATGGTACAGAACGGCTTTAGTAGGTGACCACATATTTTTTATATGCTATTTGAAAAATCATATGATCTTGGGATTTTCGGTCGAAACTATTTCGAAATATATTGAAAATTTTTCCCATTTCTTGTTCAAAATTTTTCAAACTAATTTTTCTGGAATCCTTAGCTGAAAATATTGGGAATGACTACTTTCACTATATTTAANTGGATGTGAAAGTTTTAAGATTCATGTTATTAATTAAACTCCTAACTCGAGAATTACCTTTAAGCTTTAGCAACTGAGGTTAATCACGGAAAAGTAGAATTCGTCCTTGAAAATCAATATTCGAGTTTTTGATGTACTTGTTTTACAAGATGTTAAGAAAAGTTATTTGAAGTTTGAACTGGAATCTGAATAATGAAAAAAGTGAACTTTTTTCATTATCAACAGCAGAAACCTTCCTCACGCTTGTTTTTCGTTATACGTACGGTCTGTGTATAGCCGATGTTAAACAAACTATGCGTATTTTGTCTTGCGTTTGATGGATCTATCGTGAAATTTTATTTATAAAACAAATTCGGCTTAATAAGAAATTGGGTAGTTTTTCGTGAAAAGTAATCAAAAATGACATGTGAATTTGCCTAAACGGGTGTTCAACGCAAATCTTGACAAAAATGTGTAATGAGGTTATTTTTCCTAGAACGCTCAAAACTTCATATTTTCTGTATTTGAAATCAATAAGTGGTATTTTTAGAGTCCATACTACCATCGAAAGTACTAGTCTTTGAATGAAAATTTGGAAATAAAAATATTTTTTTCCGAGAAAATCAAATTCTCACTTTGGTTTCCGACCTCGCTGGAGAGAAGCTAAGGAAGTCTGTCAAAATTCTTTGAGCATACAGCAAAAGATAATTGTTTGGTGTTTACTTTTGTGCTTCTCACAAAATTTTTTTGAAAATTGAGGGACAAGATAGGTTTTGAAAGGGCTTAAATAAGTGTTTTTCTAGATTCAAAGCGATTTGCATTCAAATCGAAAATTCTTTGAGCATACAGCCCAAGATACGATCATTACGGTGATTTTTAAAGAAATTAAAGTCGATACCTCAAAAACTCAGGGAGGAGATAGACTTTCAATTTTTCAAAAAGAAATTTTTTGAACGTCATGTTGGCGGAAATGAAAATTATGGCGACTAACTTTCGACCTGAGTCGACGCAAATTGACCCAAATATTGTAATGCTGGTAAAATCATATCTTTCGCGTATCTATATATCGAGCGTGAAACAAACTTCAAAACTACGTTTTTGGCCAATTTTGCGTTGACCAACCCCTATCCAACCAGTTCAAGAGTCCGAAAAAGGCTAAAGTTTTCTTTTTCAAAAAATTGAAAATTGTTGAAAATCGTCGAAAATTGTTGAAAATTGTTAAAAATTGTTGAAAATTGTTGAAAATTGTTGAAAAAAGTTGAAAAAATGTTGGAAAAATGTTGAAAAAATGTTGGAAAAATTTTGGAAAAATGTTGGTAAAATGTTGGTAAAATGTTGGAAAAATGTTGAAAAATTGTTAAACATGTTGGAAAAATGTTCGATAATTGTTAAAAAAATGTTGAAAATTGTTGAAAAAATGATGGAAAATTGTTGGTAAAATGTTGAAAAAATTGTTTTAAAATGTTGAAATTTGTTGAAAACTCAAAATTATCAGTTCTAGAGAAAGGCTTTCGAAGCGAGCAGGCTCGTAGAAAAATGTGAAGCATATCACATTAAGCTACAACAACCTGATATAAACGATCAAATAGATCTAAAAGCTTTCACTTTGTTTTGAAACGTGTTTAAAATGTTAGCTTTAATTTTTTAACTAAATTCGTTAAACCGCCCAAACATTTTGTCTAACCCTTTCGATAACTTTCAACCTCTGGTCAAATTTTTTTTGTATTTCTCACAAATTAAATTTAAATTATATAGGCTATAAGACCCATGAATAGGGTACGGACAAAAAAAGGAGTTTTCTAGAGTAATTTTCTGACCACTAGGAGCCCCAAATTTTTTTTTTTATCATTTGGGTCATTTTATTTGGTAACGATAACCTGTGTGAGGTCAAAGAAAACTTTTAGTTTCGCCCATGGTTCTACCGGTCCGTACCCTACCCATAAAGTATCTTTTTAGAAATTTCCAATTCAACTTATTTTTCCCAAAATTTTTTTCTAGATTTAAATGTTTCTGTGATTTTATAAACTTGTATGTATAAAATGACATTATGTATTATTTATATATTATTTATAGATTACGGCAGCATCCATGACAATTCGGACATGATTTATTTACATTAAAAAAGCTGAAAGTATAAAAGAAGCAATATTCTAAATTCAAGGCGGTCACAATGACATATCAGACAAATTTATATGTCAAGGCGGCCACAATGTCATTTCAGACACATTATTTTTTCGGGAAGTCAAAATGTCATTTGAGAATATTAATGGATTTCGAATTCTAAAAGACATGTTTTTTAAATTCATGTTCTCGGATGATTTATTATTTGACTAAAATGTCTTCGTGGCTATGTTTAAATATCAATGTTTCTTAAATGACATTGTGGCTGCTCTTAAAAATCGATGAATATAAAAAGTTTTTACAAAAAACGGTACGGTCAACTTAGTGCGCGGCGATCCGCTGCGCAAGCTATTTATCATCGTCTCCTATCGTTTTGTAAGAAAAGCAAAATCACATCCAATCAGAGACGCTTATTCAACCAACGCTATAAGCGGTGAGCACCGAGTGGGGAGTAAAAATAGGTTCTAGTCAATCTAGTCAAAATTAAATTTTCTAGATTGTGATCGTTAATTACCGAATCTGAAATTTTTGAATTTTGCATGAAAATTACGTTCAATGAAAATCATAACTTTTAGGAGACTGTGACAGTCTGACTGTCTCTCTCTCAGAAATTATCAAGAATATGATTTTTAAATACAACTAACCAACAAAAAATTTTAATATTACCAAAATATGTTTTTTCTGAATTGTTCAATTTCTAGCAAATTGTCTAATCATTTTTGCCGCATGTTTTTTCTTAAAAAAATTGACATTTTAACAGTTTTCAACCACGTTCCGTTAATACAGCTGAAATTCACCGCTGTCAAGTTCAATGATTTTTTATCTTGACGGGCCTACATGTAAAACAAAGAATTACAGACGAGATAAAATATAAAAACCTTGAATAATGAACAATATGTAAAAGTTTTCAAGCGAATTCGCTAGTGACCGGCTACTGTATATTTGTAAGATAAAAATGATACGCCTTGAAACAATTTTTTAGGAAATAGGGGACATTAATTTTTTCACGATATCCATATTAGACCCAAAATGAATCAAAATCTATCACCGAAGCAATGACGCTTAAAATCAGGCTTCCAAAAGGGATGGATTGTATCCCCTTTTCTATCCCTTATCACAGCAAAAGATAGGAAATATTAGGGGAAAGGGATGGAAAATCGTAATAGGGATGGCTTTTTTGGAAGCCCGCTTAAAATCGTTATAATAATTCATGTTTTTAAACCAGCAACTACGGTGCGTGGTTATTATCGTATATTCATCGTATATAAAAAAATCTGAAAAGTAAAATTTTTAGCTTTCCCAGTAAAAGCTCGCCAGTTCACCCTTCTTATTGGTCAAGGACCTCATTTCTAACGCTCTTATTGATCAAACGCAAACATACAACGAAGGGACTGAAATCATCTTTTTTTATATGCGTGATTTCGATTGACAAATATATTGTACCGTATTTGCCAAAGGAAATAACTGAGACGTTTCTTCAAATCAAAATGAAATTGACAGTTTCTTGATTGAAGTATCATGAAAGCTGTTTTGTTTAGGAATCCCCTTCAAAACTGGTAAAGCATTATATTGGTCCCTAGGAACTAAAAGTTTGAGAGTTTTAGATAAATTGAACCCACGTTTTGGGTCTGCGGCGGACTAGATCACTTTGAAGCAAATTTAAAATCTCAACCGATCAATGGTACCAGATGAAAAAATTCTGCTACAAGTTGGCTCAATTTTTTGGTGTCAGCATTTTTTGTCGATAAATTACGAGTTCTTTCGAAACGTCTATAATATCCTGAATATATTCTAGTTGGAATTTGCTAGTTTGTCTAGTACATAAGAAGTACTTTGATAGTCTACTGTAAGGACCAAACATTATTGGTTATGTTATGAAAATTAGTTGAAAAAATTTATGTATGCAACGTAATTTTTTTCATTACACAATTTATTTCTTTTTATTAATTTTTGCATCTTTACTGTATAGGCTATACTGTATAGGCTATACACTTTCGATAGCTAAATATAGGAGAAAAAAGGGGAGTTAAAATTTTTGTTGATTTTTCTCATCGCTAATGATGAATTATAATCTTAGCAACGAGAAAATATATTCAAAACAGCAGCGTGACCTTGCAGTTCGAATGAATTCGGGTTTGACAAACTATTTTGGCGTTTAGAGATCAAAATTGGACAAACTTTATGTTTTGGGCGCTTTCAGGTCTAAAACAAATAAATGTTAGTTTTCATCCTTTTCTGTTATACATGCCACCAAAAACTCATAATTTCCTAAAATTATTTAGTTCGCAAATACATATTAATCCGATGTATGCCTGTGTCAAATCCAAGGTGAGCATATCCTTTAGCAACGTGAAAGTGAAATTCTAAAGGATGGAAATGGACCAGGTAAAGCAATGTGATAGCCACTCCAAGGGCAGTTATCTGGAAGAATTGTTCAATTTTTCCAATCTAAAGATATTAGTCACGTGACAACATCAGACTTGAGGTATAACTTAACGAGTGTTGCCTATTGCCCTCAATGAAAAGATGACGTTTATTGGCAGCAAGATAGTTTATTATACCGTATAATTCTCTCACCAATTTTTCCAGATTCCAGAACCGTTTTTAATACCGAAATTCTTGTTTTTATTTAAAACGGGTGAGTAATCCACACTTACGTGAATGTATGAAAATAAGCAAATATAACTAGGAACAATTCCGTGAAAATTTTGCCCAAAATCAAGTTGCTCCATCAATTAAACGATAAATTATTTTATCGTTTTTGTCTCTAAAAGCCAAATTAAGGCAGAAAACATATTTATATTATTAAAACCGTTTTTCTGACCACTAGAAGCTTCAAATTTAATTTTTCCTGCTGTTAATGAAACACAATAAGTTTAACTTGTATTCTGGAGCTGATTAATTATTCTTAACTTATACTGATTTATTTATGGGCGCCATTGAAATAACAGAAAATAACGATTTTTCTGTAATTTTTTAACCACTTGGGGTCGAAATCAAAATTTTCACATTTTTTAAAAATTTTTTGCTGTTTTTCAGTAAATGCTGAGAATTAAAGCTCGATCGAAGAATCATTTTTAGGCAAAATTTCTCAAAATGGGCTACGGAATTGTTCCTCAATATAACACATTTACTTATCACTAATGATAATTCAAAAATTGTAACTTTAAAAAGTGTTCTTATCACTTAAATATTTTTTCAATGTTTTGATTTCTTGATTTATTCAAAGACCGTTTGAGAGTTATTCATAATATTTAATCAGATAAAAACTTTTAGTTCATTCGCTCAATCACTTTTGTTCATTTTCTACAGTTTCGTTTGTGTATAAAAACCTTTAAAGTCTTTTTCAGGTCTATATGTCGTTTTACATTTTAAACAAGTCAAATTAAACAGCGGTTGAAAAGCAGCGGTTTTTATACAGTGCGGCACTACAGAATGAATGAAAAACATTCAACAAAAATAACTGAACAACGTGATATCGAATTTTTACAACAAGAAATTAAATATTTGGGAATATCAACTCACTTTCCCCATTTTTATTGGTTTTTGAATAAAATATTCGTAATTTATAAAAAGAAAAAATTAGCGTCGAAGTAAGCACTGGATTTACTTCAGATCACTTTTCATTTTAATGATTTACATCAATTTGTTTTCAAGATTTTTTCGGAGAGAATTCTTCCTGGTTATTGCTTATCTTTTTTCCAACCTTAGTCCATATAAAAATGCTTACTATCTTTATAGCGCGTGTTCGAATCCAATTAATGTTGTCTTAAGACTAAAGTGATTGTCTTATTGATTGCTTGAGTGATTACACACCGATCAACTTTGGCGGTCCCAATATCAAGCACTATGGTGGTGCATCATTGCCAATACTCAAGACAATCACTGAGGCAACATTAGTGGGATTCGAACACGCGCTATTGAGATAGTAAGCATTTTTAAGATGGACTTATGTTGGGAAAAAGTTAAACAGGATGAAAATATAAACTGAAAATTCGATTTCAGATCAAGTTTACCTTGAACATATCCTCGTTGAACCAATCATACTTTTCTTTCGTATTCGGCAACAAAGGGGAGTCGATCGGCATGTCCAAGGAATCACGCTAAAACGAATATTATTAAAAAAGTTGTAGTTTTGACTTTCACGTCCACTACGGAGAAAAAAGGTTCATTAGAACGACCAAAACCAAAAATATACAGTACATCTGACAGATGACAACTGTGGAAAACATGAATATAATTTTTCGGCCTTTCAGTATTTTCCTCATATAAATTAAAATTAAACAAGGGGAGAATTGTTCGTATAAATTGAATCGAATAATGTTGAACGATTCAGCGTTTTCTAACCATTGGGCACTAAAGCGGGAGGTGCCCCAAAAAATTGTGGGATAAAAATTATTTCAGAATTAAATCAAGGGAAAAATAATTGATGATGTGTGGTTCCCTCACTAGAGGGTGCGAAATGATCAAATCCGAGGTGCAAAAGGGATGCATTCTCGACCGGATTTTCTATTGCCATCCCCATTTTAGCCAAAAAAAAAGATGTCAAGGTCAATTTATTGAAATCCTCTTCTTCCAATTAGTAAAGTCTAAAAGACTGCGTAATATGCCCAAAATTCAGCTTTTACTAGGGGGTACTTTGATTAGTTGCCAACTTTAATTAAATTTTTAAACTTTATGCAGCTCTTCTCAATGTTTTTCACTATTCCGAAAGTTCTGCGATAAATTATATGCAAAAAAATACAATCATCACAAAAAAATGAAACTTTGTCTAGTTTGTTCACTTACGCTCAGACAAAAAATTGGGTGTTTTACATGGAAAAGTTAACGGTATTCATTACCCAAAAACTAAACTATATTCACTACGGATTTTGACCTTCATGAACTGATATATTAAACTCCATTATTCTAAAACTGATCCCGATGCAGAATTTCAGTTACCACATACAATTTGTTTTACATCGAATAAAATTAGTTCACATTTTTAAATAGAATAAATTGTTCCTATCGAAAAAAAACATTTGCAAATTATCGATAAAAATATATTCAATTTGTATGAAAGGTCATTTCCAGCCGCATTATCTAAATGGAAAAATGCGTATAACGATCATATTTTTATATAAACAACATATTTTGGTACACTTGAAAAAGCACAGTCTCAAAATATGCTGGAATCCTTAATTCTGATGAGTTTGAATAAGAATCAATAAAAATCAAGCTGAAAATCTAAATTTTCGAAAAAAAATTAACTCGAAGTGTTAAATTTGAATTTTTTGGTCACCAACCAAACTTTGGTGCAGTGAACTTTTCTTTTTTACCTAGCATATCCCTTATTCACACTTTTGTTAATATCTCGGCCCTGATTAGGAAACGTAGTGTGTTTTTAAGTAGTAGGACCAATATTAACAAAAGTGTGAATAGGGGATATGAAGCACTGATTTCGATTAATTGATTATTATTTTTTTGAATCAGAGTTACATGCAAATTTACAGCCTGAGTTTTTTTGTTAACCGCAATTTTTTCTTTCGCAAAATAACTTGACTGTGATTGGCCAGTATCCAAAAAAACTGTATCTGATTTGTTCATTTTTCTGTATGAATAAAAGTGCCGTAAATGAGAAACCTAAATATAAAAAGTGTAATTTAAAAACAATTTCCCAAGTTTCGAAGACTCAGCTTTTTATTCTGTACAATTTACATGAAAATGAAATATCCGAAACGTCGTGAATCACTATTTTATAATTTCAAAAACAAATTATCTTAATTTTTTCGCTGAAAAGTTGAGTCAACTGACTTACTGTCTGAAGTGAACGAAATAGTTGAAATATTTTCAAAATTATTATTTCTCACAAAAACTTTATAAATTATAGTCATCAAATCTGATCGTCACTTTGCCTGGCTGTAATTTGCCACATAACAATGATATTTACGATAAACGAAAGTGTTTAGACATTTGGTACTTTGTTAACACTTGTCAATCTCTTGAATTGGAGTGATTAAGTAAGGGCTGCAGAACACAATTCCAAAATTACGAAAACATATTTTTACGTTTATCAACAGATACGTTCTCGAACCAAATTGTCCAATTATGCTTTATTTGACAGAAAATAAATTGCCAATAACATGGATTTTGCTCTTTAGCGCCAAACTGATGAGTTTTTTTAATTCATTCGTGAAAAGTTAACAGTTCAAAAATTTTAAATTGACAAAAGGGACTTTTCACATTAATTTTAATTCGAAGCATTGCTCACCTGAAATTTTCAGATGAAAGCAGTTGACATGTTAAAAACGTTTCGCACTTTTTAAAAATCATTGAAGGATAATCCGTTTCATAAGTGTCATTTGGTATTCTCTGAGAACTGTTTCAAGCTTTCAAGGTATCACTTATAAAATTGCCATACAGTATGTGTTAAACACAATTTGTGTTTTGTTTTTCGTGCGAACAAAAAAGAATGATTAGGGAGAATTCTCCCAAAATTATAAACAATTCTCCCGAATCATTCATTTTGTTCGCGCGAAAAAAACACATACTGTGCAGCCTGAGTTTTTTCGTTTATCCATTTTTTTTATTCCGCAAAAATGAAGAAATCAGATACAGGTATTTCGGATATTGATCAATAACCATCGAGTATTTTTGTGGAATAAAAAAAAACAGTTAGCAAGAAAACTTAGGCTGTATACTACCTTTAGTAGAACCTCTGACATATTTTCAAAACTGATCACTTCACGATCTTGTAAATGGCAGGATGAAGTCGAAACGTTGTTAAATATTT
>SCLH01001695.1:19671-42901 GCA_004367855.1 Oikopleura vanhoeffeni
TTACATTTATAGGGTCATTAGAAATACATCATGCACAAATTAAATATACTAATAAATTAATAATATTAAGTATTTAAAAAAAAATGTGAAAGTTCCAAAATTCAAATTTAGCCAAATAATTGAAGCAAATATTTTTTAAACGTTTTATTTACAAATTTAAGAAGCAGAACATAAACAAATAATAAGACAGTTAAAATTCGGATTCCGAATCGGAATCTAATTCTGAATCAGAATCACAGAAAGTTTGATAAATAGTATCATCGAGTTCTTCTTCAGTTGTTGCAGGTGAGTAAAGACACCTTTCCCGCCGTTAGAATATAAAATTGAAAAAATATAAATTTGAGAATATTCAGAATTTCTAACGACGGAAAAGGTGCCATCACAATAAATGTCTTTATGGTTTAATTTAATAATTTCAGATTTAAGATAAATTTCTCTATTTTTCTATTTTCTCTATTTTTCATGGAAAAAAAACTTTCATATTTAAGAAATTTTTGCATGTGGATAATGATTCTCCCACTAATTAGTGCATAACACCCGAAAATGTCTGAAGTTTATAAATATCGCTTTTATAAAAAAATACCACATCGGGTCAAGTTGGAAATGGAGTTGTAATGAAAAGTGGTTTTTAATATTGTTACAGATACTTAAGTATGTAAAAAATTTAAAAATAAAAACGTTTGCAAGTATGAACACTTTCATTTTAGATAAAAAATAAAATAAAAATTTTTCACATTTTTTTCTTTCAAAAATCACTCCGAAAAAATGTACCAATCTGCCACATCGCTGCTACCCCCTTGAACAAAACGTTTTTGATTATCAATTTATGAGTTTTTTTCCAAATTCTTTATCGTGACATGTCAACAACCAATAAATACATCGATTTAAGAAATTTGTTACAATCGTTAAGAAACGGGTTAAAAGAAAGGCTTGTTTCATACAATTTTTCGAAAATTAATCAACCAATTAAGAATATAATCTTGTAAAAAAGTTTATTATAAACAATTTAAACTCCATGCAGATTTTTTTATAAATGAATGATTCGTTTAGTTCAAAACTGACTTCCAAATATAAATCTTTTTACTCAGACAAAAAATAGACTAAACATGTATAGATGTATAAGATTTTAGCTTACAAGAGAAGCTTATTACGTGCATAAATGCACATTAAAGTTATTGAGTTTTTACGAACACTTCTGGCACGATATTGATAATAATTTGATTCTTCTTTTGAATGAAAAATTAAAGAATTATCTTTACCGCCTTTAGTCACATAAATTAAAAGTGGATTTTTTCTTGTTCCACCATTTAGTTTTAGTCTATCCAAATATGGAACTTTTTTAATTGTATTCATTTTGATACTATTTTCTATAATCTTGATTATTTATAGTGAAGTTATCTTTAGCGCTATATCTTTAGCGCTATAAACAGCTGATTTTTTTGTCATATAAAAAGTCATTTTTAATGACCTAATAAGTTTGTGTGAACTCCCGCTAAGTACGAGCTGCGGGATGCGGGCTGCGAGATGTTAACTTTCGGCGGCGAGCGCGGCACCATCTGCCACATTTTGTACCCTATACAGTATAGGCTATACTGAAAGAGGAGTGGCGTTTTGGGTCTACCCGAAAATAACTACTGCACCCACAATCCCCTTAATACAAGGCTTTTTCAGTGAAAATACTATAAATGTCACTTTTGGAATATAAAAAGCTCACTAGATCTAGAATATGGTTTAGAAACTTTTTGAAACTTCGCACCCCCCCCCCTTAATAGTTGTCCTTCAGAGGGATTAATCTAAACGAAAACCTACTAAAGCCCGGTCCAAAATCTTGTTTATAATAAAAATTATAGCGAAGTGCTCAATACTATCTTATCTGGATGTGGATACGTTTCCATTAAATCAATTCAAAGAAAATTTAGGAGAAAACCCACCCCTGGCAAATCACGAAATTATTTATTCAAGGTTTATAAAAATTTCTTAAATAATTTATTTTAGGGTCTGGTTCATTATTTAGAAGGGTATTTTATTTTAGTGAGATCGGTTCTGGTATATTATATACCGTATATACGATAATTTTGAAATTTTGGGCCACAATATAACTTTTTAACCTCTGTGTCACTGCTTAGCCGGTTTTTTCGATTTCCGATTCTTAACCGGTAATTTTTGGTGTTCTTTTTTCTGCCGAAAAACTGACAATTTATGGTAAATGTCGGGTTAAAACCGGAAAACGACTCTGCAGTGTCATGTTGTTTTGAAAGTTGTATTCTGACCCAAAATTTAAAAAAAAACGTATGTGTCAGTTCTGTGCTATCTCACCGAGATAAAATACGCTTCAAAAATCTAACCTCTGTTATTCAGAAAGTGTAATATACATGTTTTAAGACCGAAATCGGAGAATTGAGCGGGTTATTTAAACCTATTTATAAAAAATTGTCGAAAGTTAATCGAAAACGAAAAGTAAATGAATCGTCCATTTCATGTTTATTTTAATTTGCTGTCTTAATAAAAACCTATTCGCAATCTGTATTAGAATATTCATTTCAAAACTTTTCTTCAAGAAAATAAAAATAATTCAACCGTGAAAAATTTGTGTTTTAAAATATTATATACATTTTCAAAGACCATTTAAAAAACGTCTGGCCACACATGAAGGTAAAAGTTAAAGTTGCCATTCTTACTCATTTTTCTCGTATATTTCCGAAAATGATTAAAAAGAAATGAGGACAATGTCAAAAACATTAAAATGAATTATTCAAATGATTTTTTTAACCCTTGGAGGCACAGATCCTTTTGAATCAAGCCACTTTGAATCATTCAAAAATGGTAGAAAAAAAATGTTCGCAGACACTTTTTATTTCAAATACATTATAAAAATCGCTAATTCAGCTCAAAGAATATATTATTTTTTTTCGCTTATAGGTTTAAATTTTATGGCGAATTGATTGAAAGGTCATTTTTCGCCTAAGTTTCACTTCTGATAAAATAATTTTCTACTTGAAAATGGATAAAATGTTGAAAGAATCCAGTTTTTAGGAAAGTCTTTTGAGTTCATTTTTCAAAAAAAAATTACATTTTAGGAAGTTCTGGGGCGAAAATATTTTTTTATTAGTTAAATTTAAAAAAATCTTATTTCGAAAGCGGTATGGAAAAATGATATGTTTTGAAAAAATATGTAATTTGTAAAAATCATGCCAGAGTGGTACGCTTATACCATATTTACCTTAATATAGTAATAATTATCCAATAATTTCATTAAATTGAGAAAACACCTAATTTTTTCCTAAAAATGCGATTTTTCATGAATATTTTGAATTTATTAAAAATATCTTTTGATACTCAACAGATTTACTCAATCGGATAAAAGCATTGAGTAGAACAGACCACTGCGCGGTTATTGAAATACATATTTGTCTCCTGGAGCCCTCCGTGAGGCAGTATCACGTGGTATAATTAACCTTGTTTTTCAAACGTTTTTTTCTAGAATTAAACATAAAATTGTAGAATTTGAAATTTTTTGTTCGAAAATTCAACTCTTCATATTGATGATGTACAAAAGATTGAAGGTTAATCACTTATAAGTTTTTAGTAAATAGCGCTCAAAGCTTTCTGAAAGGTTCTGGTGCCTCCGCGGAACTTTTTTTTCTATGCTTCCAAGGGTTAAATTTTTTCGAATTTTCAAAATTCGAACTCAAAATTAAAAAAAAAATTAAAAACATTCGTGAGTTCAAATCATTAGACATTACTTTCAAGGTATTTTGAGTGGAAAATATCTATTATGATGCCCGGATAACACTAAAAACTTATTCCCTATTCTTTTAACAGGCAAATAAGTTTTTAGTGTTACCCGGGCATCATAATGGATATACACTCATCAGAAAGTATTTCACCAAGAGTAAAGTTTACCTCATATCCTGATATATTTAAGATGCTTCGTAGTTTGGAAGTACGATGTCATTTGATCCGTTTGAGCGCGATTAAACCGATTCGAAGTTCTAGAATATCTCATTATCAACCACTCATATTCTTTGTCAGAGGAATTTGTCCTTTAATTTTTGGAAATATTGTTATAACAGAAGGATCCAAATTTATACGAGAGTCAAAATATTGCATTTATTTCGGTACGAGGTTCAAAATTAAAATACGTCAGATAAGACAAAATTTCTGAAATATCGAATTAATTATTTTTGCCTATTTTTAGACTTGTACCAAAGAAATCATAATTTTTTTGTGTGGAAATGCATTTATTAAATGTCTATAGTCATGTTGACAAATATTTGTTGCAGCGAGAAATATATTAATCTCGTTTCCATTGCGTAGTTTTTTTAAGGTGCCACAGATTGGACTGTGCCACCACAGACGAACCGTATAAGATATCATAAAATGTTTTTTTGCATTCGTCCGAAACTAAAAAAGCTCAGGTCAAAATTTTTTATCAAAATTCGAGATTTGCAAATGACCCAATGTGGCTATGAAATGAACCTAGAAGAAATTCTAAGACTAATGGCTGAAAAATAAAATCCCAAAAATTAAGTTTTCTTGAGATTTTTATAATGACAAAATTTGATTCTTCGATGATGCGTCATTATTTCTCCCTAAAACCGGAAGTTGTTGTATGCCAAATACCGACATTTTTGTGTTTAAAGAATTTTCCATAAAATTTAAAAGATAGCACCTGTTTTGCAGGTACCGTGTGTAACAATAAACTGTATTATTTAGGAGAAATCGCAAATAACCGGTTCAAACCGAGAACTATCAGTTAACTGGTAGAGCGAAAACAAATCAAAACATTTTAACCTGCGCTTTTTTAGTTTCTAGTTGAATGCGAAAAACCGTTTTGTGATATCTCATACGGTTCGTCTGTGGTGGCACAGTCAAATCTGTCGCACCTAAAAAAATTACCATGGTATTCAAACGTATCTTGCATCTGGTAAATTTAAAAGGAGCAAAACTAAATTCTACATGTATGTAGAAAAATACCGAATTTCCGTTACGGAAAATATAAAAAATTTATATTTTTTTTTCGATTAAATAGCAACTCGCAGGGCATATTCGATCACGAGGAACTACAGGAGTACATGTAACACAAAAATTTTAAATTTATACACTAATGTGGCGTGAGTCTATAAGGACAATATCATATTGTCAATATGGCCAAAACCTACGCTTTTGTATTCTTGTCCGTCCCTCTATAAGGACAATATGGGAGAAATATCAAAAAGGTAATTTTTTTCTGAAATATCTATAAATCACCTCTTTTTCGTAGAAATATCGGTAAAGAAATAATTGATATCTTGTCTAGTTCTCCTAAAACATATACCCCTTATATGGCTTTACTCGTAACCGTATCTATTATAGGCATTTTTAGCATAAAAATTGAGAAACAAATTGAAAGTCGTTTTTTCTTCCAGAAATTCATCAAATAATATAAACATTTAAGTTTTGGGCTAATTTCAAGACAAAAAAAATGGGCGGAAAGTTAAAATTTTATGTTTATTCTTATACGCTATATGTTTATTCTGTATCACGATTGTCTATACATTAACTGCTTGAAGTATATTTTTGATGAATTCCTGGAAGAAACGCGTTATTATTTCTTCCCTTCAAATTTTATACTGGAAATGCCTATATAATAGATATCCGGTTACCAGTAGACCGGTGGACCAAAAAAAATAAACAAATTTCTTCATTGAGTTGTTTTTTGTTGGCAGTTCAATGCAAAAAATAGTTTCTCGATATCGCCTATGTTTTCCCCGTAATCGTCATGAGTAGGGTGCCCTTTAAAAACACTATCTTAAGGGGGTACTGGTCGCTGAATTTACGAGGCCTTAGCGGCATTACAAATGCTCCAAAATGACCCATGGTGATAACAAAGTGTACTACCGACCACATTATCGAAATTTTTTTTCGAAATCTTCGCGTTTTTTCTATTTTTTAAGTATTTTTTGAAATTGAACTTTAAAAATTACATTTGCTTTAATTTAACAACTAAAAGGTCAAAATATCATCTTGACGTAAGCCAACTTTCTGACCAGTGTTTCAGTGTCTTTCTTTTGAGCCTACTTTCAAAAAGTGCCGTGAGATTACTGTTTGTATTTGCATGAGTTAGCTTAAAAAAAAATTGAAATAATTTTATGATTTTTCCTTGGAGGAGATAATTTTTCCGGCGAATAATGGCCGAAAAGCGGCGGTTTTTTTCACATTCTAGAGAAAGTATAGCGAAATTTGAAAATCCGCCGGGAAATAAAATTTGGCCTACCACTTTTACAAGTTATGTCAAAATTTCAGCCAATTTCAACATAAAACTTAGGAGATAGTTTTACCATTTTGGCTTAGGTCCTCTTGTGCCGCTTATGTGTGAAGGAGTGTATGCATACAAAAGAAAATTGAGATTTGTTTTTTACAAGATAAAGGATAGTTCGACAAGATGGCTAATCTGACTGTTGTCTTCAAAGCCCTGTATGGCTAATTTTTTATCGAGAAAATTTAATTCTAGCGACCAGTACCCCTTTAAGGTATCTTATTTTAAATCAACAAACGTTTTTTGCACCGTGTAGCTAACAAAATTTGTGACATTGGAAACTTTTTTCTTTTTTTTTTTCCAAGTCAACCGGTTTACCGGTAATCGACCTTTGAAATTACCAGTTTTTGTCAGGCAAAACATAGGAATTTTCGAAAAATATTTTTTTTAAGTAAATCACTGAAAAACTGTTTACTTTGACGGTTTCTGTTAATCCATTACCACATAGAGACCAATTATTATCATAAATACAAACAATTCCATAAAAATGGGCATACTGAAATTTCAGTTTAAAACATCAATTACTGTTGAACCGGTTGAAAATAGAAAAAAGTTTACAATGTCATACATTTAGTTAGCTACAAGGTGCAAAAAACCGTTTGTTGATACATCATATGGTTTCCGCGCTATGATGCCGGATGTTCGTTTAAAAAGAAGAAACCTTAAAAAATACCACTATAGCTTTTCGTACCTCTTTGTGAAGACTTAGTCCCATGGATTTATGGTTTTATTTCTGGATTTGTAATATATTGTTCTGTTGTCAAACCAGGCGTTTCAATTCCAATGGCTTCTCGTCACTTTTATCCGACAATTATCAAATATTTAAAGTCAGAAATAATCGTTAATCGAATCGAATTTACTTCAGTCCGATCCTGGATTTTTTCGACTTTTAACCATAAATACATGAAATCTTGGATCATAAATTGCTTAATTTTACTTGGATTGTCTTTTGAGTCCGATTCAGCAGAATTGGTCGAAGCCGGATTGGTCGCTTCTGTCTGGAGTGGTTTTAGTGTTGTAATTCAAGGATTTTTTCATTCAATAAGAATTAAACAATTTAAAGTATCTGGAGTTAGGGATTAACAAACTTGAAAATTTTTCACATAAACATTTGTATGGTAAAATAGATTTTTTAACCCTTGTAAGCATATATATCTTTATAAAGAAAAGTTCCGCCAAGGCACCAGAGCCTATATATAGGGTCTACGTTTGACGTTGTTCACAGAAAGTCCAGGGCAGTTAGAATTTCAATCTTTTTGCATCGGACATTTTAAATTCTAGAATTTTTAATTTTCAGTTCTAAAAAATATAGTGAGAAAACCAAGGTAAAGCATATCGATAACGGGGCCACCTGGGAATGTTTTGCCACTTTTTAACCAATCTTTTTTTATAATTCGGCTTTTGAAAACGACTAATCCGATGGAGTTCTTAGAAGGCTCAAACTGAGCACAAGTATTGAGAGAAACTTTAATTAAAAAAGGTCCAAATCAGACCATTGTTTCCAATTTTTTAACAAAAACTGATAATTAAACAATTTCGTCGAAAAAATTCTAAAAAATGGTCCGATTTTATTTTATTATCTACTAGATATTCGTGCTCAGTTTGAGCTAAGAACTTAAACGGATAAGTCGTTTTCAAAAGCCGAATTATATAAAAATTTTGGCTAAAAAATGCCCAGAAGGCCCGTAATCTATATCACGTGATACAAGCTCACAGTTGTCTTCACTAATTATATTATTTTTGGAATCGATGCACAAAGATCTGGTCTACGTCATATTTTTGTCCGATGATATGAATATATCATAAATCGAAAGTGATTTTAAAATAAGCCTAAAATTTTGATGAAAAAAACATTTTTTCATTAAAAATAGTTATTTTGGCCAATACTATAGTATAAGCAGATGATTACACTTATTTTATTATTTTCAGGTAGATATAGTTATCAAGTTGTAGACAATTTTTGATTGCTAAAATTAAATTTTTATATAAACAGGTACTAACTGGAACACCACAGCGCCCAATCTGGAACACTTCGAAGGGCCTTTTTGAGCTGGTCAGAACGAGAATTCGACACACTTTCTTCCAACAAGAAAAAAATACTGCAAAAGGGTTCCAGATTAGGCGTAACCGTCAAATTTATGGTGTTCCAGTTAGGGCGCATGGACTGTATTTATTATTTTTTATTAATTATTTATAAATTTGTTCATGGAATACTTGAATTGAAAATTTTGAAATTTCACTCAAAAAAAACAATTTCCGTCTCTAGTAACCAATTAATTTTGACTTTAACAAACAGTTTTCTAAAACTGGCTTAATCCACAATTGTGATTTGATTTCTAGTTCAAAAATAATTTGTTTGGAAGTAAAACTTAGGTAATTTTTTTTTAGGTCAACCCACCCTAGTCATGACGATTACGGGAAAACAATAGCCTATGGTCCATAGGTGATATCGAGAAACGGTTTTTTGCATTCAACTGCCAACTCAAAAAGCTCAATGGAGATTTTTTTTCTTTTTTATCGGACTACCGGTTCACCGGTAACCGGAGATCCATTATATAACCATTTTCAGTATACATTTTGAAACAAAAAATCGAATCTCGTTTATTTCTTCTAGGAATTCATCAAAAATATAGTTCAAGCAGTTAATGTGTAGATAATCGTGGTATAAGAACGAATCGTGGTATAAGAACGAACAAACATAAAAATTAAGCTTTCCGGGTGATTTGAAGAAAAAAAATGTGGGCCTACCGAGATTCGAACCTACCAAAAAATTACATTTCGGTTTTATCCGGTGAACCGGATGTCAAATCAACTTAATAAAATTTATCCATTTAGCTTTTTTAGTTGGCAGTTGAATGCAAAAAAGTTTGTCGATACCGCCTATGGTTTTCCCGTAATCTGCATGACTAGGGTGGGTTGACCTAAAAAAACTACCTTAGGCGAAAAATCAATCCCCTGTAATATCGGAACCAAATATTCAAGAAAAAAATCAATCATTTTATTGGAACCGCAGCAAAATTCTTTAAAATGTGTTCAAAGGAATAAAATCTAGGATGATTTCTTCGGCCATTTTTCTTTACATGATATTCTAACTTTTTGGCAATCGAAAACAAAAAATAAAAATGTCAATAAAATATGATTCGAGCATAATAAAACAAAACAAAAAATTTCAAAAAAAAATACTAACAGAGTAGGCTATATGTTGCAAACTGAAAAATATACAGAAGTTTGTATGTACAGTATATGTACAGAAGTTTGAACCGAATCCAATGATACTTTTCTTCGAAAAATCGGATGTAGAACTATATTCTAGCCTAATGCATTTTTTAACGAATCAGTTTTTGTCTCGACTCCACTTGAAATTCAGGCGGTAAAAACATTTTTTATGATTAATAAGGTTTAATCCCTCTGAAAAGCAGCACCCTTGATTTATGGATTTTTGGGCTTAATTTATTTTCGTAAAAAAGACGAAATTCCTTCAATGATATCATTCCATCTCGAAAACCGTTTTGATATCGAAGCTCCGTATTATCTCACATATAAATATTTTATCTTGCCCTGTATTTTCTATAATCTCACTTTAATGACGTTACAATTAGGAAATATTATAAAAAATGTTAACCCCTATGCTTCGAAAATAACAGCTTTCTTGGCTGGTGTATTTGTAGCAAATAATATCAATTGTGCGCAAACTTTAAAGCAAAATAATTAATACAGGGGTGGACCCAATGTTCCGAAAAAAAAATTTGTTTAAAAATCGGACCATTACGCACTTTCGGACCATTTCAAATACACATCTTGGATTTAAGCCTTATAAATGTAACTTTTGCGACGAAAAATTATTTACAAAATCTGATTTTTTTAGATGGATGAGTCATCCAGGATGACCTATCAATGATAGGCTATCATGGGCCATGATTCATGGGTAACGTCACAAAGATAGTACGGTACTCATATACGATCTTTCTGAAATTTTGGGCCCTAATAAAACATTTGTAGCATCGTGTCAAAGCAGAGGCGTTTTTTTTCGATTTCCAAGTTTTTACCGGTAATTTTCGATATTTTTTTCTGGTGAAAAATCGATCATTTTTGGCAAAAACCGGAAATCGAAAAAGCGGCTAAAGCAGATGCAGTTTCACGTAGATTGGAAAGTTATATTATGAGTCATAATTTATGACCCGAAAAAAGTTCGTATGTGCCACGTCCGAGCTATCTAACCGTTTTATATGACCCATCTTAAAAAAATAAGACCATAATTTAAATCGACATGAAAAATATGAAACAAAATATAAATGCAATTAAAAAGTAAATTTCAATTATCAGATGCATAAAAATCATAAGCTGAGCTCTAAAATAAAGAACAATTATTTAAGAATTTTTTGTTTTAGAATGTTTTATCGAAAAGTGGATTATTTTTTAAAATGTAATTTTGTTCGCCGTTTCTCGCAAACCTCTCCGATTCATTCTTTCGCCCACGAAAAAGCTGCAAAACTTCGAGCCCAAAGTTTACGACATTTACCCAAGGTTCTGGCACCCAATCATAAGTCCACAAAATTTTATACCAAAAAAGAAGCAAAAGTTGATAAAAATTACGAAGAAACCGACAAATGGGATGAAAAACACGAAATTATGGGGAAAAGGAGAAGTACCAATTTCGTTGACACTTTACCAGTTATATTGAGGGGTGGCAGAGGAGGAGCAGGGGCCGCTGGGGGAAAAGGTGGAGTTGGAGGAATGGGGGGAGATATTGTTTTGAAAGGTGATAAAGATTTATCCCTCAGAATGTTCAGAGATTTATTACAGTCGTCATCCTTAAAAAGAGCAAAAGTCGATAAATCCTATAAAATTGAAGATGCAGAATACAGGGTACAGGGAAATACAGATTTAGGTAGTTTTCGATATTAAGGAGGTGGTCAACCCTGTAAAACCTGATTTCTGACATTTTGAAATGTATTTCATGGGCAGAACACATGCTTGAGCTTCGTATACAGACAAACTATATCGATACCTCTAGTCTTCAAGGCCTCTTGTGAGATATTATCAAGTCCAAATATCTCAACCTACGCATATCACGACCGATCTAAAAAGAGACCCGTAAATCTTTAAAAAGAGATGCATTTGTTCAAGCGATATGCGATTGGCATAATAAGTATCTAGTTCTTCGCCGACTGACAATGCCGTCAAATCGTTGGACTCATTTTTTTTACTAAGTTTGCTTCAAATGCAGAAAAACTGATGCGTAGGTTGGGATATTTGGAATAAATATACGGTAATATCTCACAAGAGGCCTTAAACTTTAAGTCTTAAAGGCTAGAGGTACCGATATAGTTTGTCTGTATACGAACTGAACATCTGTTCTGCCCATGAAATACATTTCAAAATGTCAGAAATCAGGTTTTACAGGGTTAACCATACCCTTTAAGGAAGATTATCAGTCCATAGGCTATATCGAGCATCGTTTTTTTGCATTCAACTTTACTTAATTCTTGAAAAGAGACAAAAATCATATTTTTGTAATCATGGCCACCTTCTGAGTCGATGACTGCTTTGGATTTCTGAGTAAACTAATTCAGTTTTCAATGACAAATCAGCAGAATAGTATGAATCGTTCATACAAATAATATTGTATTGGGGTTTTTGAGGCACAAATTATATTTGCTATTTAAAATAGTAATTTTACAACGTTTCGAATGTATTATTTATCTTCAGGTAATGACTGAGAAACAGAAATTATTTGTTGATCGAAAAGTTGACAGAAAAAAGGAACAAATTAATTTGGCAAAACGGGCTCTCAGATATTTAGCCAAGTTTTCAGGTAAGAAAAATTGGTTTGGCAAAATTCCTGAGAGTCCGTTTTGCCAAATTAATTTGTTTCTTTTTTGAGTCAACTTTTCTATCAAAAAATTATTTTTGTTTCTCACTCATTACCTGAAGATAAATAATAAATTTGAAACGTTGTAAAAATATTATTTTAAATAGCAAATATCCAAATAATATGTTCCTATATGTCTGAGCCATAATCTTGGACCCTGAAATATTGCAAAGGTACAACTTGCCGTTAACAATATATTTTTTCATACTTTTATTTCGAATTTTTCATTTCGTAAAAATATGAAATTTTGAATACGACACATTAAATGAAAATTCTGAGGAAACCAGTCTTTCGGCATGAATTCGAGGAGTTTTGCCATATAATATTTTTTTTTCTTTTTCGGGATTTTATTTCGTCAGACTGTGATGAAATAATTTATTTTATAATAATTATTTTCCGAAAGAAAAGAGGGCATTATAATTTAATTTCGCCAACGAAAGACAAATAAAGCAATTATTGAACATTTGTACCGCTATTGAGTTAGCAGCATTTTCTTACATTTTGCTGCGGATATTTTAACGAGATATAAATAATCATATTGTAAGCGAGTTGAGATGAGATATTTCTAGGGTGAGGCCACTGGGATTCGAATCACGCAACACTTGTTCAAATTTTCGCAACAAGGTAATTCGACCCCAATTGAGAAAGTTAAAATTTTCAAAAATTACCACACGAATCAGTAGAGCTAATATTTTCAAAATTTCAACTTTTTTGATAGTCATACAATAGCTACCAAATGTATGTCCTTGGGTATACCCAGCCCAATTTAAGCAACAATGACCATTTAAACTTTCAAAAATGACCACACGAGTCGGTAGAGAGCTAATATTTTGAAAATTTCAACTTGTTAAATAGTCATACAATAACTACTAAATATATGTCTCCAATTTAAACGAAAATGGCAATTAAAAATGTTAGAATTGACCGCTTATCTGTACCCAAAAATAAAGATTATCAGAAATTGAAGAAATGGAAGATATTGCAATTATAGAAGGTGGTTATGGTTCATCTTGTACCGGTAAAGTGCGGTGGGGTCGTCATGGTCATAGTATTGTCATAAAATGTCCAATAGACGTAGAGATTCGAGATGTTAAATCAAATAAAATTATTTCCTCCATAAATAACCATGATCAAGAAGTCTTAATAGCGCGCGGAGGCGTAGGCGGAAAAGGTTTGACTGGTAAAGGAATACAGAGGTCAAGATGGAACTCAGTCGAAGAAAAACAGAGAGCTCATGATTAGGAATAAAATGTATATTTTTTGTATGAATTCAAATTTTGATTATATCCATTATGATCAAAATCTATAAAATCGTACTCGCAAAGCTCTTTGCCAAAAGTTTTGGCTGATTTTGATGACATATATATTATATATAATATACATTGGTGTATATTTGATTATTTTTACGAAGAGTACTGCCCACCAAATCATCCGAAAATAGTTTTTTGCATTTTTTCGATTTTTTTTTTAAGTATTTTTTTCAAATTTATGTTAAAAAATAACGTTTGCTTCAATTTGACCACTAAAACTTCAAAATATCATCTTGATGTAAGCCAATTTTCTGACAAGTCTTTCACTGGGTTTCCTTTGAGCCAACGTTTGAAAAAATTAACGCACATTTTTTTCGGAAATTTTCCACGTGACCTTAAAAATTTAATATTTTAAATTTCAGCCGGAAATTGCAAAAAAGCTCGTCTTTATCTCTTAGGAATGTTTTGAGGAATGCTTAGAAAAAAATTGGGTCATTTTTCAAATTTATCCTTGGAGGAGATAAATTTCAAAGTCTAATATTCTCAAAACCCGTCGGTTATTTGCCGTTCTAGAATTGTTAAGTCGCCGGATGGCAAAAAGCTCGTCTTAAAAGATTGGCATACTACCGCGGTATACCGGTACGTGTTCTGTAAAAATTTGAGAAAAATTGTATATATATCGTCTTGGAGGATATAGAATCTATATTATAGATGAAAATAAGCGTTTTTTCTAAAAAATTCTGTTGAGCACACAGCCCAAGATTACGATCATTACGTATTAAGTGTCGATACCTCAAAACTCAGAGGAGATAGACTTTTCAATTTTTCAAAGAAATTTTTTGAACGTCTATGTTCCGGCAGAAGTGAAAATATGCGCGGCCTAGACTTCGGACCTGATGTCGACGCCAATTGACTCACAAGATTGAATCCTGGGTAAATCATATATTTCGCGTATGTATATCGCGCGTGAAACAGACTCAAAGCTACGTTTTTGGCAATTTTGCTGTTGACACCCCTTAGGGAGAGATCCAATTAGATTCCTAATAGCTTGATTAACCTGAACCAGTCAAGGAAAAGAAAGCTTTATTGAACTGAAACGAATCGCAGACGTTGGTCTGATTGGCTACCCAAATGCTGGCAAAAGTACCTTATTGAAATCTCTATCAAATGCAATACCACAAATTTCAGCTGAAGCATTTACAACAATCAGACCTAATATAGGAAGTTTACAGTATAAGGACGGAAGGAATATCAAAGTCGCCGACCTACCAGGGCTCATAGGTTACGGGTTAAATGGAAGAGCATTTTTTTGTCAAAAAATATTAAATTGGATTTCGTTTTTGAGGAATTCATATCAAAGATTATACGGTATAATTAGGATGCGCAGCGGGCAAATTTATAACTGATAATTTTTTCTCAACTACTGCAGTTTTCTCTGTAATTATACCGCCTGACGCTAGGTATAAATCATGGCAGGGATTTTTTAACAAAAAAGTTTTTTTAACAAAAAATTTTTTATAATATATTTATATCAACTTTCGACTATTGTGTCATTATCAAGATGTGAGTGATCTTCCATTTTTAACAAAAACATTTTTTAACAAAAAATGCATTTTAACAAAAAAAATGCATTTTTTAACAAAAAAATCATTTATAACAAAACAAAACCCATTTAATAACAAAAAAAAAATTTTTTAAACAAACAAAACATCTTTTTTAACAAAAATTTTATAACAAAAAAAACATTTATATAACAAAAAAAAACATTTTATAAACAAAAAAATATTTTTTAACAAAAAAAATATTTTCCGATATAAATTTTGAACTTTTTAATAGGTTTTTGCGTTTATTTTTGTTAATAAGTCAGTATATTTTTTATGCTTATTATAGTTTAGCTGACCGATATAAATATGTTTCAGCTGATTAAAATTATTTGTTTATTTCATTTTAGGAAAGATTTGAGTTCGAGTTTTCATTTTTGAAATCGTAAAAACTTTCAAAAAAATCAAACTTTAGTGAAAATTTCCGCATTTTTTGTCCAAAATTTTTTCTGATCGTTTTTTTGAAATCTATGAATAAAATCTAAAAAATAGCCACTTTAACCTTTCTCATGCAGCTCTACATATTTTTCTGCCTGCTGTTTGAAAAAACAAATATGTTACTTTGTCATTTTTTGGTCGACTTTTTTAGAAAAATTATTGAAAATTTTTCCGCAATCAAGGTCCAAAATTTTTTATTAGTGGTTTTTTGAACTCTCCATAAAAAATTCAGCAGAATCACATATTTAATGGTTTTGGGTATCTATTAATATCCGTATGTCAATAATGAGTTGGTCGCGCTGATTTTCTTTCTAAACTATCGATGAAGTTTTAACGCTCGGTGGTACACTCGATAAGTGCCATTTGGCACTAATATTAAAAATTTTATGTTGGTCAAAATTTCAAATAAAAATTGTGGTGTTAAGTACGCCATTTCTTTTAGATAGCTTAAGAACATTTTTTTAATATCAAAACGCAATTGAAGGTCAATTTTTATCTCGAAAAAAAGTTGTTTTTCTCTCTTTTTGCCATTTTTGACCATTTTCATGGGAAAAAAACTTTCATATCAAGGAATTTTTTAAGGAGCAACGTAAAACAAGACTTTTTAGCGCACTACACCCGACAGGTCTGAAGTTTATTATATCGTCTTTAAAAAAAATCTGTAGCGAGTTTAGTTGGAAAGGGATGTACCGTGAAAAGTGGTTTTTATATTTTCCCAGATAATTAGTATGTTAAAAAATTAAAAATATAAACTTTGCCAAGAATGGACACTTTTATGAAGATAAAAAATAAAAAAATAAATTTTCACATTTTTTTGTCTTTTCATTTATCGCTCTGAAAAAATGTACCAATCTCAGGACTTATGCACCCCCTTAAAATTAATGTGAGAAAGCGCTTCAAACATGTTGATGGACTCAGAAAGTAAAGATTAAAAAAAGTTTCGGCAAATAGTTTATCAAAGACAGGAAAATGCTCAGAATTCTACATTTAAATTTTTCGCCATTTTGCTTGTGACTTTAAATGCGATTTATTTTTTACAAAAAATGACCTTAAATAGATTTATTCAAAATTTAAAATTCAACATGTTTCGCTGTTTAATTTTAGCATCGACGGGAAAGTGAAGCAAAATGTTTCCAGAATTGTTTCAGACACAGAATTGAGCGAAAAAGAGCATCTGATTTATGAGTCACTGAGATAATAAGCGAGATTGTGGGCGAGTTCGATTTTTAAAAAAGGCTCACTTAGAATAGTGTAAAAAGCAGTGTTGTTTTGAACCTAATCTTCTCACCCCAACCCTATTTTTTTTCCTGACAAAGAAGTTTTGACGGTTCATCCCGTGAATACTTAGCACGAGTTTTAAATTTTTGTTTAGAAAATGTTGTCCCCATCTGTACTTTATTAATAAAGCATAAATTATGCTGCATAATTTATACATTCTTTTTCAAAACACTATTAAATGAAAGAGATATATTTTGTGTGGGATTTTTACCTCCAACAAATTGTGTGTTCTTTGAATGAGTTTTGGAACTCAAAATGTTTTTTTTGTAAAATTTTTTTGTTAAAAATGTTTTTCGTTAAAAAATGTTGTCAAGTTTGTTAATGTAAATGTGTCCATAATTCCATACCTTATCTCGCGACTTGCCTTTTTAACATCAGTACCTTACAACTAAACATCTGGTTACCAAAGCGTAGGATGCGCAGCGGAAGACGTTTACATTATGTGTTAACAAAAATGCCAAAAATAATCTGCAATTGAAAAGTGTAAATAATTTTTTGAATAAAAATTTTTTTTTTTGTCCAACAAATTTGGTGAAATTTGATTTTCAAAGCTTATATCATATTTTTCGTTAAGTTTTATTGAGAAATATTGAGATTTCATTAAAATCAATTGTTTTTTTAAATTCTACTTTTTAAACAGCACCACCTACGTCATAATTTTTCTCAAGAGATACCAAGATATAAAACGTTGTTTGCAATGTGTACAAACATCGCCACAAATTTAGTGTTTCCACCGCAAAAAACTTGTTATAGTTGAGTTGGTTTGAGAGAATTACTGATAGGGTGGATGCTATTTGAAACGCAGTAGTGCGTTTTTCACGATAATTTATGTCAGCCTAAAATTAAATTTTTGGAATGAAGATTCTGTTAAATAGTATGGTTTATCAAAAAAATTGTAATTTTTTTTAATTGTTTGGTCTTAAAGGGGTACTTAAAGGGGTCTTAAGGGGTAGTGTCGTAACTGTACCTTTCAAAGCCACTTCCTCAGACAAATCTAGGGCAGTTGTAAAAATTCTTAGATACTCGTTGTAGATCTACCCTCGTCTAACGATTTACAATCTCAAGTCATTCTTTGTTACATCACCCACCAGGTGTAGTCTATCTAGAGCACTAAACGGTTTTTCAAATCTACTTCTTTTAACCCCACATACAAGCGACTCAAAATCTACACAAATTTAGCGAATAAATGGAGCCAAAAAAGTGATGGAAAGGGAATTTCGATTTTGACCTTTTTTTTTTTCTAGAATTTCACTTGAACGCCGATTTTGCCAGTTTCGGACTTCAAACTCTATCTTCTTTTAGACAAATGTTTAGAATGAAGCCATTTTTTTTGTTGAAGGTTAGATAAATATATTGCGGTAAAAGTGAGGAGAAGAATTTGAATAAAATTCTTAGAATTCTAGAAAATTGAATGAAGTGAAAACCGGAAATTGAAAAGTGGGCGAAAAAAAAAGTTCGTCTTGATCGAAGTTACCACAAATTGAAAGCTGAGATTTCACTGATCCAAAAAGTTGGCTTACAGCTAATCAAATTTTTAACCAATCAGCGTCAAATTCGATAACTAGTTTAACATTTTGTTAGAAATAATTGAAATTTCTAGAATTCGATTTAGACATTTCGATAATTTTAATTTCATGCATCGTTTTCGGGGGTCATATTCACCAATAAAAAATGTTCAATCAGGCTGGAATACGGTTTTCTGCGGGTTTAAGCAAAAATTTTTTCGAATTTTGAAAATTCTAGATTTTGTTCTAGATTGTTTGAAAAAAATAATTGCCACCATGAGATTCCTTAGTCAACTTTTAGTCATAAACCGATATTAATTTATCAAAATTAATTCTATAAAGGGGCTCAAAAAATTACGCACCACCCCCTTAATTACTTTTTGTGTTGTATAAGTTTTTTAGGTAGCTTTTAAGGTAGCGTTTTTAACTCCGCCCACCCTACTCAGTCATTTTTATCGAAGACCATACCAGGATATCAACAAAAAAACCCGTTTTTGGGGGCTTATGTGAGCCATGTAAATTTGTGGCACATTAATATTTGGTTTCTCTCCTTCACCGGTTTTCCAGTAATTGGACCTTTGAAATTACGTATTTTTCGAAGCAACTAGGAGATAAAAAAATGTTCTTACTTGAATTCGAACCTATGAACTTCCGGTTATAAATATTTACGGTTGACCAGGAGAAAAACAAAAGTTGGGTGCCGTTACAAATTTACTTGGCTGCACATATACCATATGATAGGGTCTTCGATAAAAATGACTGAGTAGGGTGGGCGGAGTAAAAAAACTGCCTAAATATTTTTTTGATATTTCTCAAAAAAATGAGACTATAATTTAACCCAATAGATGGTGCACATTAGGAAAAGGGTATGGGACATCACTTTCTGCACATGATCGAACGAAATAGTAGTCATTTGATGGCTAGTCGATATTCATGGTTTTCGTCTAAATAAGAAAGTTCCCTTATAGGAGCCCATTTGATACTATTTCCTTCTTACTGCTGAATTGGAAATTTTTAATGATTTTGATTTGCACAAAGGACCAATGACTTTGGTTTGACCAAACGAGATGCTTTAAAAGGTAACCTTCAAAAGAAGGTAGACCAGTCAGGGAGCGAGGCCTGAAATATAACGCTCCTACTAACGCACTCTACTGTACTGCGATTTTTCCCGGGGGCGGGATTTTGGTTAATTATTTAATTTACATATTGGGCGTTTTTATTGCTTTGAAAGCGTCTTTATCGATTTTTCTAATTCAAAACTAATAGTTAATGTTCGTCTACTTTACTATTGATTATTTGCAACAGAAAACATGCATAAAATAATCTGATGGATTTTTTTGTTGATTATATACTAAAAATTAAACTTCATATTACTTTTTTGATAAGTTTTCAGGTTACCAATTTAATAAAAAAAGAGAGGATAATACAATTAATTACTTTGTTTCGAAACTTTTTTTTTTTAACCTGTCATCTGATTCTTGGCACCTTATTCAATTTTGCCTTGAACCAAAGATCTATTTTCCGATTCCTAGCTTTTACATTGAAAGCCAACTTGGAATAGCAACTTATGATATTAGAAAGTATAATGCCTGAGTACGTTTTACCAACTGACGTCATAATGTCTCTTATGTTATAAAAAAAGTCCCGAAATTGATGCTTCGATAATGGCCTGAATATTTGAGATCTCAGCTAAGGTCGCTTTTTTTTTCGGTTGCTCCACCATGATTTCGACTGGGAGAAACTAACAAGATAGCGACAAACTAGTTTCTGCACGTGAAACCTTGGAAAAAAAAGATGCGGTAGAAAATTTTTTTGCTTTTTTTCCCTTCCCCTTAGGTTGAACGTGACGGAAATCAGTCATCGAAATTGCTCAAAATGACCGAAAAAACTTTTTGCGAATTACCGGTGAACCGTAATCATGGCGGAGAAAAAGAAAAAAATCTGCATTTCAAATCGGTTAAGATTAAGATGCAAACAACCGTTTGTCGCTATCTAGTATAGTTCTCTCAGAACAGATACCCCTTAGGGGAGCACCGAAAAAAAAAGCACCTAACTTATTTTTAACGGACTGTGGAATTTTTCGAAAATTTTAGTCTGATGGCAAATCTTTCGACAGATAATGAAATGACTCATGGGTTAAAAGCGTTATCGAAGTATTTTTCTTTATATCATGCATACCGCCGATGAAAGAGCTCTGTTTTTTGTACGGTTAAAAATTGTTTTGTGGAGAATAAAAGTGGAAAAATCGAAAAAAGATAAAATTTCAAAAGTAAATTATTTATTAGAAATCGTGAAAAAAAAATCAGGAAACTATAAAAAATTATTTGTTTGACAAAAAAACAGGAATAAAAATTATATTTTCAAAAAACCAGTTAAATAAAAAAGATTTTTCGATCAGCGAGCACCACCCCCTAATATTTCACAAGTCCGAAAAATGCTTGAATGCTGGAATTAACATATTAGAGCGATTTGATGCAGAATTTGAAAAAAGTTAATTTCCCGAGTTAGAAAACTGGATGAAACGCTGGCAAATCGAGTCTTGCCACTAAAACCAAAAAAATAAAATCAATTTTGAGCGATTTCGCCGTTCGGCAAAGGAATCAGTTATCATAGGAAACGGGCTTTACGAGCATTAAATCTGATTACTAGACGTCAAGTGTATTCAAATAGCTATTTTATACCCCTTCATAAAAACAAACATTAATATATCTACAAAAGTTGGAATTTGTTTAACAAGAACCTAATTAATTACTAGAAAATTAAAATTTCAGCCCCCCCCCCCCCCCCCCCCCCCCCCCCCCCCCCCCCCCCCCCCCCCCCCCCTTATTGATGATAAGCAAAAAATATTATTTATGTTTTTTGCTGATCAGATTATTGGATCAAATGGATCCAAAATGATAAAAAAATATTTTTTGTTGCGCCACCAATTATTTTGAAAATGAAATTGACATCATGAAAAATACAGATTTTGGTACATTTACAAATGTTTTAGCAAATTACTTTTTGATTCGGCTATGAAAAAAATATTGGTTTATCATTTTGAAAATTTGATCTCAATAAATCTGATCCAGCAAAACATATGAATTNATAAATGCAACCGAGATATATTTTTGTGTGAGGATTTTTACCTTCCAACAAATGTGTGTTCTTTTGATGAGTTTGAAACTCAAAATGTTTTTTTTGTTAAAAAATGTTTTCTTTTGTTAAAAAATGTTTTTTTCGTTAAAAAATGTTTTCTTTTGTCAAAAAATGTGTTTTTTGTTAAAAAATGTTTTGTTAGAAAATGTTTTGTTAATAAATGTTTTTTGTTAAAAAATGTTTTCCCATAATTCATACCCTTTATCTCGCGATTCCTTTTGAAACTTCAGTACCACTTACACTAACCATCTGGTTAGCCAAGGTAGGATGCGCAGCGGGAGACGTTTACAATTATGTGTTTAACAAAAATCGCAAAAAATAATCTGCAAATTGAAAAGGTTAAACTAATTTTTGAATAAAAAATTTTGTCCAACAAATTTTTTGGTGAAATTTGATTTTCAAAGCTTATCACCTCAGGTACTTTTTTCGTTAATTTATTGAGAAATATTGACGATTTTCATTAAAATCCAACTTTTGTTTTTTAAATTCTACTTTTTAAACAGCAGCCACCCTACTCAATAATTTTTCTCGAAGAGCATACCAGATATAAAAACGGTTTTTGCAATGTGTAGCAAACTATCGCCACAAATTTAGTGGTTTACACACCGCAAAAAAACTTTTGTTGATATTTGGTATGGTATTTGAGAGAAATTACTGAGTAGGGTGGATGCTATTTGAAACGCAGTAGATGCGTTTTATCACGATAATTTATGTACAGCCTAAAATTAAATTTTTTTGGGAATGAAGATTCTTGTTAAAAAGTATTGGTTTTATCAAAAAAAAAAAATTTTTAATGTTTTGGTCTTAAAGGGGGTACTTAAAGGGGGTCTTAATTACTTTTTGTTGTTGTATAAGTTTTTTAGGTAGCTTTTTAAGGTAGCGTTTTTTAACTCCGCCCACCCTACTCAGTCATTTTTATCGAAGACCATACCAGATATCAACAAACGGTTTTTTGCTATGTGAAGCCAAGTAAATTTGTGGCACATAATTATTTGGTTTCTCTCCGTCACCGGTTTTCCAGTAATTGAGCTTTGAAATTACCGTTTTTTTCGAAGCAAACTAGGAGATAAAAAAAATGAGCTTACTGAGATTCGAACCTATGAACTTCCGGTTTATAAGATAATTTACCGGTTGACCAGGAGAAAAACAAAAAAAGTTTGGGTGCTACAAATTTACTTGGCTGCACATATGGACCATATGATATGGTCTTCGATAAAAATAACTGAGTAGGGTGGGCGGAGTTAAAAAAAGCTGCCTAAATATTTTTTTTGATATTTTCTCAAAAAAATGTAGACTATAATTTAACCCAAAATAGATGGTGCACATTTAGGAAAAGGTTATGGACATCACTTTCTGCACATGATCGAACGAAATAGTAGTCATTTGATGGTAGTCGATATTCATGGTTTTCGTCTAAATAAGAAAAGTCCTTATAGGAGCCCATTTGATACTATTGTCCTTCTTACTGCTGAATTGGAAATTTTTAATGATTTGATCGCACAAAGACCAATGACTTTGGTTTTGACCAAAAGAGATGCTTTAAAAGGTAACCTTCAAAAGAAGGGTTTACCAGTCAGGGAGCGAGGCCTGAAATATAACGCGTCCTACTAAACGCACTCTACTGTACTGCCGATTCGCGATTGGTAATTATAATATATGCGTATTGCTTGAAAGCGTCTTATCGATTTTTCTAATTCAAATAATAGTTAATGTTCGTCTACTTTTACTATTGATTATTTGCACAGAAACATGCATAAATAATCTGATGAGTTTTTTTGTTGATTATATACTAAAATAAACTTCATATTACTTTTTTTGATAAGTTTTCAGGTTACCAATTTAATAAAAAA